>APFE031662816.1:142765-172375 GCA_000404065.3 Pinus taeda | reverse complement strand
CTTTGGCACGAGAGGTTTGGTCACTTAAATTACAGGTATATGCAGCAGCTAAGCAAGCATGAGATGGTGGAAGGCTTGCCAAATATTAGTTTATCCAAAGGAGTTTGTGAAGGGTGTGTCCTTGGCAAACATCCTAGAGAAAAGTTTGACACTGGAAAGACTCGCAGAGCATCCTCTCCTCTAGATCTAATCCATAGTGATCTGATGGGGCCATTTCCTCATCCTTTCATCAACAAGGCAAGGTATGTGCTTACATTTATTGATGATTTCTCACGGTATATTTGGGTGTATCTTCTTAGGAGCAAATCTGAAGTTTTTGGGCACCTTGAAGATTTCAAAGCACTAGTTGAGACACAGTCAAAGAGAAAGATCAAAGCCTTCCGTATAGACAACGGGGGGGAATATGTTAACACAGCACTTCAGAAGCTTTGCCTTGAGTTTGGCATACAGTTGCAGTACATAGTTCCATACACTCTGCAGTAGAACGGAGTTGTTGAGAGAAAGAACTGATCTCTCAAAGAGATGGTTTCCTGCATGTTGCATTCTAAGTCACTGCCTCATAAGCTATGGGTTGAAGCACTTAATTGTGCTAACTACATCCAGAATAGATCTTCTCATAGGTCTATCAAAGATCAAACCCCCTTTGAGGCTTGGAGCAGCACTAAACCAAAGGTCACCCACTTCCGTGTTTTCGGCTCCCAAGCATGGGCTAGGATCCCCTCTGAAAAGAGGAAAGCTCTTGATCCACAGAGCATTGAGTGCATCTTTGTTGGATACCCTGACGGTGTGAAGGGATACCGACTCCTAATTTCCTCTATGGACAAGCACATCATTAAGCGAACTGTCAAATTTGAAGAAAGTCTCTCGCACGCACCTCAATTGCCGCATGCAAACACCTTTTATCTACCTCATGTCTGAGATGATGACTCAGTACACAAATGTAGATACAGAGCATGCAAATGCCGTGGCAGAGCATGCAGATGCAGAGACAGAGCCTTCAGATACAAATCCAGTGCATGCATATGATGATCCACATCCAAGCACAGATCGAGCTTCTAGTAGTGAATCAAATTCCTCTGTCATAAATCAGAGAATAAGGAGCTTGCATGAGATATATGCACAAGACCACCCAGCTGCTATAAATGGTCTTGTGGGGGATACTTCTAATCTGCAAAGGACTAGCTCAGAGTTTATTGAGCCTCCTCTTGCCCTCACTACCACTGAACCATCGCCATTCTGGCATTGTCATTTGGTTCATTCTTCTGATCCACAGCCTTATGTTGAGGCTATTGGGCATCCATCTTGGGAGTCCGCCATGGAGGAGGAGTATAACTCCCTCCTCGAGAACCAGACCTGGGATCTGGCCCCCCTTCCTTCAAGGAGGAAACTTTTATGATGCAAATGGGTGTACAAGACCAAGAGTGTTGTGGATGGGCAAATCACTAGACAGAAAGCTAGGCTAGTAGCCAAAGGTTTCCAGCAAGTGCATGGCATTGATTATGATGAGACCTTTGCTCTAGTAGTAAAGATGGATTTCATACGCCTTGCACTTGCCATTGCGGCTACCCAGGGGTGGGAAGTACATCAAATGGATGTGACTAATGCCTTTCTTCATGGAGACCTATCTGAGGAGATCTACATGGAGCAGCCACATGGTTTCATTTAGGATTCATCTTTGGTCTGCAGACTGAAGAAATCTTTCTACGGACTTAAGCAGGCCCTGAGAGCTTGGTATGCGAAGATGGATCCTTTTCTCTTATCATAAAACTTTGAAAGATGTAAGTCTGATCCGAATGTTTACATGCTCAGGACACATGATTCTCTTCTTATCTTAGTTTTGTATGTGGATGATCTCCTGATCACTAGCAGCTCGGCTTCAGCCATTGCTACAGTCAAGACGGCCTTGCATGATAGGTTTTTGATGATGGACATGGGTCCATTACACTTCTTTCTTGGTCTTGAGATCAACCAAGATGCCACAGGCATCAAACTCTCTTAGGCTAAGTATGCACGGAATCTCCTCGAGAGATTTTGCATGATTGATTGCAAGCCAGCAGTAAAGCCTTTTCTGTCTGGGGTCCGCCTTGAGGATGGAGGTGACACTCCATTAATTGATAGCACTCTCTATTGACAGCTAGTAGGGAGCTTATTGTGCCTCACCCACTCCAAACCAGATCTCTCATATGTAGTACGGGCAGTTTCCAAAGACATGCAAGAGCCGCATGAGCTACACTAGAATGCTGCCAAGCGTATCCTCTGATATGTGCAGGACACCATCACCTTCGGGATTCACTATGCAGCATGCACTACAATGAATCTCCTTGGCTTCATAGATTCTGATTGGGCAGGAGACACCATTGATCGCAAGTCCACCTCCAAATATTCACTCATTCTAGGCTCTAGCCCTATTTGTTGGTCGAGCAAGAAGCAGGCTGCTATTGCTCTCTCTTCAGCTGAGGCCAAGTACATCGGAGTAGTCAACATCACCATTCAGGCTCTTTGGCTACAACACTTCCTCACTAAGTTAGGTGTCCAGTTCCACCAGCCCATTGTCATCTAGTGTGACAACCAGAGCACTCTCAAATTTTGCAGGGATCCAGTACAGCGGCAGTGGACGAAGCACATAGAGATCCATATGCACTACATCAGAGACTTAGTACATGATCGAGTCATTGATTTGTAGTTCTGTCCTTCAGCAGAACAGACTGCAGACATCTTCACCAAGACATTCACTGAGCAGAAGTTTTGCTCTCTACGCGATCATCTTGGAGTGAAGGACACAGTTGCTTAGCAAATGTCTTTTCTTCCTCTTTTCTTTTGATTACATTGTATTTTGAGGAGGGGTTTTCCCACAAGGTTTTCCCTCTTTCCTCAATTTTAGTACAACTTGCACTATATTTTGGGTGACCTTTGGCCTTAGTTGCTAGGGCCCATTTTCTATTTTTCCCCATAGTGGTGTTCAGGGGGGGTGTTGGAACTACTACACACCTACATGCAGACTCTTAGTTACAGCATGGGACTACATGCAAGATTCCTTCTGCATGATTTACTCCTTGATTTGCTCCTTCTTTAACTCCGCAACTGGTTAGTTCTTCTGCATGATTTACTCCCTAATTTTCTCCTTTTTTAACTCCACAACTGGTTAGTTCTTCTACATGATTTACTCCTTGATTTGCTCCCTCTTTCACTCCGCAATTGGCTAGTTCTCTCCGGAACTTGTTGTAGGTGTTGAGTCTTCTCATTGATCACCACTATGGTGCATTACCTTGGGATCTTCACTCAGTAATGCTATATCATGAGCATTGTAAACTATTTTCTAATGAATCATTCTTTTGTTCTTTCGATTTTCTTTTAGTGTTTTTTCTCTGCAAAGCTGTGTGTTCAACTTTTACTAGCTAGATTCATCTGTGCAGGTTTTCTAACACATTTACATCCCCACTATGCTAATGCATCCACAAAGCTGGATTCGAACTATGTAGAACATGGTGATAGAACTTCCTCACAACCTCCGATGCAGAACACGGTGATAGAACAATCTCTGCCTTGGTATGGTATAATCCGTTGCATTTTCCATCCTCCATTTCACTTTATTTTATAAGAAACATGGCTACCAAACAAGGCATTACAGGTGTATTGGTATATGATTTGAATTCATAGACTATGTTCAGTGGGATAATGGTAGGTGTAGGAGGGGGTTTTGGGCTCTGTATGGTTTGAGGTATGCTGATTGGCTGGTTGGGCCTGGGGGCATGTTATTGAGAATTGGTTAGTAGTAGCTACTCATTGATAGTGCTAGTGCTATATTGCAGTATTACAACACTAAGTAGATTTATGCAGATGACTTAGTGGTATTATTGGAAATTCTTTAAATATACTAGTGGTGGGTGTTGAATTTTCTGGGTTATTATACTCTTTTGATGTGGCTCTTGCTGTGCAACTATAATTGCTTTCATTTTTATGTTTTTGGGGGCTCAATATAATTATATGGTTTCAGAATGCCTGGCTTTTACTTGATGGCTTTCTCCTCCTTTTTCCAATTGGAGATTTTGCACATTCTGTTGATTCTCCTTATCGCCATATACATCCTTATTAACATTTTTAGGACTCATTAAATTCCTATCTAAACTGACCTATTTTCACTTGTCTGCCCACAATATAATCAGGGGAGGGTTCATGCTTTCGGCCTATTAACTACTACACTCTCCGGAGGCGTTGGATAAATTATTTCATTATTTCTAGACCCTATAAGGATTTTAGTATCAAGTTATGTAACCAGTGTTGGGGATGCTGCTGTTGTTGTTGTTGGGAAGGATAATTCGAGTGTTATTCTACATCAGCTATCATGGACTATATGTATGCTTACTTGCACTGAATTACACTCTGTTGTTGCGAGTGGCCTTCGATTTTCCGATGGACGAAAATTCTAATTTACGACATAATTTGAATTTCCATCTAGTGGGCATTGGGATCATTACTATAGATTGACAAGGGTCGCCATCTTCATCATTCCTCCGTCAGTCTAATTCTGTCAATCAGGGCTGTGGTAGATTATGTGCCAATTCTCTGGATCGGACTTCTATATTTTATTTTACTTCAGTTCTAATATCTCCCATTTCGAGTTGCAATCTAACGACCAAGTCTCTCGATTGGCGAGATGAAGGTTTGATCTTGTGGGGGTTGTGATATTCTTCCAAGGATTATGGGTCTTAATACATTGCTTCTGAAATTTACTGCAGGATCCATCGATGGTCTGACCTACCTCCTTGACATTTTTATAACTGTTTTATAATTAATTCTCATATTTGTTTCCTACCTTTCTCTCAATATGTCCTCGAAGGATCCTTTTGAATCAAACAGATCGGCTCATGAGGCCTACATCTAGGCCACGATCGAGGTTGAATCTTGCTATCACTCATTGCTTGGGATAGAGCAGGTGGTGGGCCCTTCTGATCAACTTGCATGGCACCCAAGAGATGACCCAATGAATCTGATAGATGGTAGACATGGTTCCCCTGACTTACATGGGGAGCGCCATGTAGGAGGTGATAAACATGGCCGGCATAAACATTGTTCCATTAAAATCACCACCTCGGCTCCCTTTCTCTATTTTGGCCATGACGTTCTGATAGATCGCGTTACCAGCCTACAGAAGCAGGCTCTTGTTGGTAAATGGCATTTTGCAAAAGTGGGCAAAGGCAAGATGATGAATTGGGTAGAAACTAAGTGGAAGTCATTGTTAGGCTCTATGCCCTCGGTGGTGCACGTGATGGGAGGTTGGTATAGTTTTCACTTCCTCTTCCATGAGGATTTAAACAAAATTATGTCTCTACCTTGGATTAAAAGGTGGAGTTTCTTAGCACTTCATTCCTAGTATGTTGGATTTATTCCTTTGAAGGAGATGTCAAAGAACAAACTTATATGGGTTAAACTGTCGGGTTTGCCAATAGAATTCTGGACTAGGGAAGTTCTCATGGATATTGGCAATGTGACTGGTAAATTTGTTTATGTAGATCCATAGTGCTGCTTGGGCGCTCAAGACAAAGAATAGCTTGGATATTGATTGAGAAGGAATACAGTGGTGGTTTTCCGGACCATATCAAGATGCAATGGGAAGGCACACACCTCGTGTAGAGGCTGGATTTTTGGGGAGTTCCATTCTGCTACCTCATCTGTCATCACACTAGACACCTTATGGCTCATCGTCCTCAGAGGAAGGGTGGTTTTCGTATTCCACGCGGGCGGAACTGTTCGAGTGCTATGGCGATGGCTAGCAGTAGTTCCAGTTTCCATATTGCTAGTCACAGGGTGATTCAACAACTAGGTGGCTCTCATCACACATCAGTTAATCCTACATACTCCTTACCTTTCCCTCCCTCAGATTCACATCCTTTGAAATGTGTTGAATCCGTCCCTATATTGGTGTCATCATCACCCTAGACTTCCGAATATTGGTACTCCTACTATCAATGACTCCTCCACCACCCCGTCGGATAAGATGCCCCTTCTTTCCAGTACTGACCTGCCCCTTTCAAACTTTGTACCTTCCCATATGATGACTTATGATGTGCTCTTCACTTCCCATATTACGTATATTATGGCGCCCTCCCCTACGCACACTTCACAGCCATCTATGATGCCCAAAACCCGACTTATTTTGCCTAAGTCAGCTATGGGCTCTCCTACTAAATCGTTGGATAGTGATCTAGATTTCCTTCTATAGAAGAAGACCTTGGACCTATATACCCTCATGATTCATAAGCCACCTTGATCATTGTCTCTGCATATTAATCCTTCCTCGGCAGGAAACATCATTGTTCATCGGAAGCAAAGCCAGGATAGTAGACACTTTAGGGGGCATACCCGGCATATACCTTTTATTCCATCTAACATACACTCTCTTATTGACATTCCTATCACATTTCCATCCTCTCCTCGAGCCCTTAGAGAAACGATGCCCGCTCTTGGGCTGTCATGAATTTCATCCTTTCTATGAATATTAGGGCTTGGGGGCATCGCATAAATTTTTGGCCCTCAAATATCTTTTCCTTTATATGTGCCCATACACTATTCTCGTACAAGAAACTATGCATCCGACCCTACAGGTTATCAAATATTTTAGAAAGATGCTCCCTAACATGAATTTGGCGGCTATAGATGTTGCGGGCCTCTAGATGGGGGGGTTTGGTCACTCTATGGGCTCCACGATGGGTTCGGATGAAGTCTTTTTCATGATTTGAAGGTACTCTTCTTACTAGACACATTAGAGGCCTTCTGGGGAGAATACATATTTTCAACATATATGCCCTGTATAAGGATCAGGACAATTTTTGGAGGAAGATGATAATATCTGGGGTATTGGAGCTGGTTACTTTAGTCATGGCTAGGGACCTAAACTACATTATTGGTCTGGATGAGGTTTGAGGCATAACCAGAAGAGTTGATACAATGGAGGAGTTGATTAAAGAAATGATCATTGATCATAATTTTGTTGACATTTTCCCATCAAAGATTGCTCCTACCTAGGATAATGGCAGGGGGGGTGATGGATATGTACCTAAAAGATTGGATCAATTTTTGCTACATGAACATATAGTGGATAGACTTAGGGTTGTGCAATCTGACATTGCGAGTTGTTATATTTTTTATCATCATCTCATTATCCTACATTGGCATCGTGAGGATCTAAGATATGGGATGCCATTTAAGTTTAATTGGTATGGCTGGAGGACCCTAATTTTGAGAATCTGGTGCGAGACACCTGAACCGGGGACTGTGATGGAGACATTTCTCCCATGGTTCATATATTGGAGAAGTTAAGAGCTCTTAAGTTCATGGTGAAAACATGTGAGAGGAGGAAGCTTGCCCAACAAAGAAAGGACGTAAAAGATATATTGGTGGCTTTGGGGTCCCTTCGGCGACTTTTGTTTATCACATCTCCCATTGACTGTTGTTCGAGAATAAATTCATTCTCTGGAGCTTAAAAGGAAACAAATTCTACACAATAGAGAATTGACATGGCGTCTAAAGAGCAGGACTATATGGATTCGAGAAGGGGATAGGAACACAAAATTTTTTCACTTGTATGCCAATCACAGAAGGAAGGTCAATTCTATTAGGGAGATCATTGATGCATAAGGAAACCGAGTGCAGACACAACGGGACATAACTAGAGTGGTGGTGGAAGATTTTGAACAAGCATATCATCGTAGGGAGTTAAATTACATTGAGGATCAGTTGTGGGGGGTGGATGTATAACCCCATATGTTTGATGAAGAGGCCAACTAGGCCCTTTATATGGTTGTCATGGGTGATGAAATTCTATAGGTGCTTAAATCTTTTAACGGAGACAAGAGTCCTAATCCAGATGGTTGGACAATGGAACTGTTCTCCCATTTTTTTGATATCTTCCAAGAGGATCTTCTTAACATGGTGGAAGAATCAAGAAATCGGGGTTTCATCCATCCTCATTATAAACTCCACCTACATCGCTCTCATTCCAAAGAAGGCATCCACTTGTTCCTTCTCTGATTACTAACCCATCTCTCTTTGTAATCTTATTTACAAGATCATTTCCAAGACAATTGCGAACATGATCAAACTTGCGCTATCTAAGTTCATTTCTCCTGAGCAATTCGGGTTCTTACAAAATAGTTAAATACATGATGCAGTGGCTATAGCACAGGAATGCATTCATTTGATCCATGTTAAAAAATTAAACGCAATTGTTATGAAGGTGGACCTTCAAAAGGCATATGACTGCCTTGATTGGGGACATCTAAGGAAGGTAGTTCATAAAGTTGGGATACAAGCTAGGGGTGACGCGTGGATCATGGCATGTGTAATGAATGTCAAGTATGTTGTAGTTATTGATGGTTATCCCTCTCATTTTTTTGGGGCTAGGCAGGGACTCAGACAGGGATGACCACTTTCACCTCTATTGTTCATATTGGAAATGGATGGTCTAATCTTATACATAGAAAAAGTTGTGATGGAGGAAAACTTTGGTGCGATATCCCTTAGTAGACAAATCAAGATTTCCCATAGTTTCTTTGTTGATGATATACTTATTATGGGGATGATTGATAGATTTAAATGGCTTGCATTGTTTCATACTTTCACAAAATTTGGAAGGGCCATGTGTCTTATCATGAATCTTATGAAATCTATCATATTTCATGGCACATGCGATATAGATGACATTGCTTACATTCAAAGACCTTTCAGGGTAGAGGTGGAAACATTGGAGGGAGGCATAAAATACCTAGGTTATCATATCAAACCCAATCGATATAGAATTAATGACTGGAGGTGGATTGTAAATAGATTATATAAGAAAATCTATGGATGGGAATTCATGTCTTTCTCTGTGGTGGCCTTGGTGTAGAAGATATGGACAACCTCTCAAATTTGGCTATAAACTCTTCTAATTCTGACTGAATCTCCCTTTCTACTTCCGGTTGCGTATCAATCATCTAACGGTAAAACTGATAGCCACATGGGTTTTTCCTCACAATTAACAAACCGGCCTTTGTTCTTATCAGAACTGTAAATCCATAAGATTTACACAAAAACACTATCGGTAGGCTTTTAGTATGGAGGTTCATGCAATACACTATCGGCACTTTAAAAAATGAGGAAACTGCGTTTCCATGCAAAATACACTCTCAGCTGGGATTTTTCTCCAAAGGAGAAAAATACACTATCGACACTTTTAAAACACTGTCATGGATTCAAATAGTCTTGGTGCAATTCCAAAGGAATTACATTATCGGCGCGTTTAATGACCCCTCGTCCCTCCTTTTGATGCGATAATATATATATATATATATCGAAGATCACAATCGGTGATCCCGCTATTCCAAGGACTTGCTCCTCCCACTGCACTCTTGTGATGCGATAGCCTCGCAGACCCAACAACCTTTCCTCCCTTCTCTCTAGTGGTTTGGATCCGGACTGTCAGAGTTTCGGCACTCGGCAGTTCCAAAGGTTCTTCCCCTCCACTTATGGTTCTACGATGCGATATTGGTTCGGACCCAATACGGGTATGAACCAAATCTAATAAATTTTTAGGTCTGGAATTATGCTCCCGCTAAGGAAATTTTTTGATTTCTCTCTGTAAGTAGAGTTTTTGGCCGCAAAACTCTACAAAGCACTTAAAGAAGCTTGCGCTCACTAATATGAAGGAAAAATAACCCAACAGGCCTACGCTTAAGTATTAATTGGAAAAAAAATATTGAATCCCCATTAATAAACGTAGAAACAATAGAACTGGAAATGATACATGCATAAAATACCAATTAACAGAGAACCATGAAATCAGATACATAGAGGGAGTTTTGAAGATGACTATGTCTTTAGGCTCAACTTACTTTGAGAGTCTCGTTATTTTATTTATAATTAATAGATAAATCCTTCTCAACCATTATCCTTTACAAAAACATGGCTTTTACATAAAGTGATTTAAAGCAATAAAGCTACTACAGCTTATCATAATTTGACTATTACAGCATGGTTTTATTCTTAATTCTATCTTTATCTTAAACTAGAAAAGCATGAAACTTGTTGGCTAAAGGACCCCACTCCCTTGCCTGTAGATTTTTTTGATTTTTGGAATATATTTGAATATTTTTCCCTCTAAGTCACATGCTCTTGCATCAAACTCTTGAGGACAAAATTCTTCATGCGCTCCTATCCATGAGTTCATCTACAGAACTGCCCAGTTTCTGTAGCATGTCTTCTCTAACCCAAGTAGCTTTAACGATTGGTTGTCCCTTCCACTTTACCAAATACTGGAAGTATTCTCATCCACTTGATTTCTTAACCACCTTCTTGTCCAGAATTATTTCTGGTTGCAAATTCTTTGTTGTGGGTAACCATTTTACCCAATCAATCTCTTGGGTCTCTTGATCTTGTGTTGTATCATCTACAATTTCACACTCATACTTGTATAGGTCTACAACATTAAAATTTGGTGATATCCCAACATCACGGGGTTACTCAATTTCATAGGCATTTGCAAAGAATTTCCTCAATACTTTGCACGACCAAATTTTCTTGAACTTCAATTTATTATACTCCCTCTTTGGCAATCTCTCCTTTCTGAGATGTGCTAAAACCAAATCCCCAACTTCAAAGTTCACCTCTCTTCTCCTCATATTTTCTCTGGTTTTATACTTGATGTTGCTATCTTGTAGCTCCTCCTTCGTTTGTTCCTGTATTGCTTGCATTTCTAAAGCAAAATCTTCACCCTGTGCACTTCTCATCTCTTATTTTCCCAAATTTCTTAATTCAGATATTCCTCTTGGATGCATTCCATAAAAAATATGGAATGGACTTTGTCCTGTACTCCTATTAGGTAATTCATTATATGAATACTCAGCTTGTGCTAACACTTGATCCCATTGCTTTGGATGTTCTGCAATAAGGCTCCTTAAAAGATTGCCTAAACTCATATTCACTACTTCAGTATGTCCATCAATTTGTGGATGATAGACAGAACTGAAACTTAATTTAGTTCCCAGCTTCTTCCATAGTGTCCTCCAGAAATGTCCAACAAATTTGGAATCCCTGTCTGAGACAATACTTTTGGGCAACCCATGCAATCTTACGGTCTCCTTAAAAAAAAATTAGTAATGTGAGAAGCATCATTAGTTTTATAACATGGAATAAAGTGTGCCATTTTGAAAATCTGGCCACTACAACAAAAATTGAATCATTACCTCATTGAGTTTTTGGTAAGCCCAACACAAAATCCATACTTACCATATCCCAAGGCCTATCTGGAATTGGTAATGGGATATACAAACCTGTGTTTTGGCTCCTTTCCTTTGCATATTGACAGATTTTGCAAGTTCTCACATACTTCTCCACTTCAGATTTCATTTTTGTCCAAAAATAAAATCTATTCAACTGTTCAAAAGTCTTTTCTATGCCAAAATGCCCTACAAGTCCTCCACTATGTTTTTCTTTGATTAAATTCTTCCTCATAGAACAGTTTGGTATGCATAGCAGATTTTTCTTAAATAATAGCCCATATTGTAAGAAGTAATCCAACCATCTACTTCTATCCATCAAAATAGGATTTTTACAAGCCTCAAATGCTTCTTTAAAATCTGAATCAGACTCATATAATTCCCGAAGAAAATCAAAACCCAACACTTGGATTTGACTTTCTTGAAGCAATACATTTCTCCTACTTAAGGCATCTGCAACTTTATTTGATTGGCCATTTATATCTTTCAAAAAAATGGAAACCTTGAAGATATTCCACGCATTTGGCATGTTTCTAGCTGAGCTTTGGCTGCTGCATGATAAATTGTAGTGCATGGTTATCTGAGTAATGGATGAATTCCTTTGACAATAGATAATTCCTCTATTCTTCAATGACTACACAACTACATAGAACGCCTTATCATAAGAAGAATATTCCTTTTTGGAAACATTTAGCGTTTCACTAAAATAAGCTATTGGTCGGTCTTCCTGAGTTAAAACACCTCTAATTGCTTCTATGCTGGCATCACACTTCGCTTAAAAAAGTTTGTTAAAATTAAGCAGAACCAAAATAAGTTTTTAAGTGATTTTTTTTTAAGAGCTAAAAATTCTTTTCTGCTTCAGCATTCCATCTAAATGGTTGTTTGTCCTTATTTATGGTCTCAGTAATAGATGCATTAATCCTACTAAAATTCTTGATGAATTTTCTATAAAAGCTAGACAGACCATGAAAACTTCTTACGTGAAAAACACTCTTGGGTGAAGGCCTCTCCATAATTGCTTTGATCTTCTCTAGATCCATCTTCAGCCCTTCAACAGAAATAACAAAACCCAAGTACACTATCTCTTCTTTCATGAATGAACACTTCTTCAAATTCAGCAATAATTTCTCTTGTTGCAGCCTTTGTAAGACATAATTTAAATGCCTTACGTGATCCTCCTTAGATCTGTTGTAAATTAATATATCGTCCAAATATACTATTACAAACTTATCAATGAACTTTTTAAGAACTTCATTCATGAGTCTCATAAATGTACTTGGTGCATTTGACAACCCAAAAGGGATTACTCTCCACTCATACAGTCCCTCATTTGTCTTAAAAGCGGTTTTCCACTCATCCCATTCTCTTATTCTTATATGGTGATACCCACTTTTAGATCTAGTTTTGAAAAATACGTTGCTCCACTCAAGAAATCCATTAAATATTCAATTCTAGGTAAAGGAAATATGTACCTGATTGTGAATTTATTGATGGCTCTTGAATCTGTACACATTCTCTAGCCTCCATCTTTCTTTGGACTCAGCACTGTTGGCATTGCACAAGGACTCAAGCTTTCTCTAATTAGCCCTTTGTCAAGCAATTCTTGCACCTACTTCCTAACCTCTTCATTTTCTGTTGGACTCATTTTGTACACTGTTTTGCTAGGTAGACTTGCTCTAGGTATCAAATCTCTATGATGGTTGATTCTTCTAATGGGTGGTAATTCATTAGGCATATCATCAACAACAATATCACAATATTTCTCCAACATTTCTTGAATTTCAATGGGTAAACCAAAAACTTTAGTAGAGGTCATTGTTACCTTGGGCTTGCAACTTATAGCAAAATTTACCTCATTTTCTTCAATCCACTTCAAGTATTCCTTTCCTCCAAGTAACAAAATTTTTGGATCAGTCTTCTTTCTTGATACATCTTCTTCTTGCAAAGGTAGCAATGTATGATTGATGCCATCCTTCCCAAACTTGTAAGTGTTTCTTTTCCCATCATGCATGGCTCCTCTGTCATATTGCCAAGGTCTTCCAAGCAATATGTGACACACATCCATTGGGATCACATTACATACGATTTTATCTTTATACCTGCCCACCTAAAATTCCACTTCACACTGTTCATTTACCAACAATTGATGTCCCTTTTGCAACCATGACACCTTGTAAGGTGTTGGATGTTTCATTGTTTTCAACTTCAATTTCTCCACCACTTCTGTAGAGACCAAATTATCAGTGCTGCCACTATCGATGATCATCTGGCAACATTTCCCTTGTACTTTACACATTGTCCTAAAAAAAGTCTTTCTTTGTGATGGTTCAAATATCTCCTTTGCTGGCTTAAGCAAAACTTTATTAAATACCAAAGATTCTCCTCTCTCTGGTATATTTTCTTCTTTTGCCACTGTTTTTACTGGTGGTTCTCCCTCAACTGGAGCAACAATTGCATTCCTCTTATTTGTTTTTGTACTCTTTGGGCACTCAAAAGCTCTATGTCCTAGTTTGTTACATCTGTAACATCTTATTTCTCTGCCTTCCTTTGCCTCCTCTTCCTCTAGAAAAACTTCCTCTGCCTCTTGCATCACCTCTTATGGGTGCATGCTCGGTTGAGCTGCTCCTAGCTCCATCTTTAGGTGCTGTAGATCTTCCTCTACCACCTTGACTTCTCTTTCCTCAGAAAGTACCTCTCCCTCTTGCAGACTACTTCCTCATGAGTTTTTCTTCAGCTTTTAGTGCTATCTGATAAGCTTCCTCTACTATTTTAGGAGACAGTAGACCTATATCATCTTGAATGTACATCCAGAGACCATTCATATATCTAGCCACCTTCTCATATGTATCTTGGGCTTCTCTAGCTCTTATGTTCACCTTGTAGAATTCCTATGTGTATTCTTTCACTATCATAGACCTCTGTCTAATATTCTGCATATGTTTGAACAAGGTTTGCTAATAATTACTTAGTAGAAACTTACCTCTTAGCTTTGCTACCATCTTGCTCCAATTCTTGATTGGTTGCTTGGCAAGTGTCTTCCTTTCTGCCTGCACACCATCCCACCAAAGCACTGCATGGCCTTCTAGCTTGGTGACATCAAATTTCACTTTTTTCTCATCTTCTGTTTCTTCATAGTCGAAGAATTTCTCCATGCCATTAATCCAGTCTATCAATTCTCTTGGATTCAGTCCTCCTTCATATAGTGATACCTCGATTTTTGGCCTGGTCATGGATCTCAACACTGACTGGAAGAACCTCATCTCAGGAATAACTACTACAGCTTCCTCCTCTACAGCTTCAATCTCAGGTTCACTAATATCTCCATCATCTATATTTATTCCTATGGCTAATGCATCCAATCTAGCTCACATTTGTTGCACAACTTCCATCACTTCGACATTTGCAACAGGCTGTCCTCTTCCACCACATCCTCATCCTCTTCCAAATTTGAAAGCCATAGCAACTTTCCTTCTCCTACTTCTAAGATTCAATCGAATGTCAGCTGGCTGCTTTGATACCATCAATGGTAGCCTCGGTGCAAGTGATATGGACAACCTCTCAAATCTAGCTATAAATTCTTCTAATTCTGACTGAATCTCCCTTTCTGCTCCTAGTTGTGTATCAGTCATCTAACGGTAAAACTGACAGCCACATGGGTTTTTCCTCACAATTAGCAAACTAGCCTCTATTCCTATCGAAATTGTAAATCCATAGGATTTACACAAAAACACTATTGGCGCTTTATTTCCAAGGCTTTGCATTAACCATAAATAACACTATTGACGTGTTTAATGACCCCTCCTCCTTCCTTCCTCTGATGCGATAATATATATATATATATATATATATATATATATAATATATAATATATATATATATATATATATATATATCGGAGATCGCAATTGGCGATCTCGCTATTCCAAGGACTTGCTCCTCCCGCTCTAGTCTTGTGATACGATAGTCTCGTGGACCCAACAACCCTTTCTCCCTTTTCTATAGTGGTTTGCGTCCGGACTATCAGAGTTTTGGCACTCGACGCTTCCAAAGGTTTTTCTGCTCCACTTATGGTTCTGCGATGCGATATTGGTTCAAACCGATACGGGTATGAACCAAATCTAATAAATTTTCAGGTCTGGAATTATGCTCTGGCTAAGGAAATTTTGTGATTTCTCTGTGTAAATAGATTTTTTGGCCGTGAAACTCTACAAAGCACTTAAAGAAGCCTGCACTCACCGATATGAAGGAAAAACAATCCAACAAGCCCACGCTTAAGTATTAATTGGAAAACAAAGATTGACTCCCCATTAATAACGCAGAAACAACAAAACTGGAACTAATACATGCATAAAATACCAATTAACAGGGAACCATTAAATCAGATACATAGAGGGAGTTTTGAAGATGATTATGCCTCCGGGCTCGACTTACTCTGAGAGTCTCATTATTTTATTTATAATTAATAGATAAAGCCTTCTTGGTCATTATCCTTTACAAAAAAATGTCTTTTACATAAAGTTATTTAAAGCAATAAAACTACTATAGCTTATCATAAAGAAACTATTACAACATGGTTTTATTCTTAATTCTATCTTTATCTTAAACTAGAAAGGCATGAAACTTGTTGGCGAAAGGACCCCACTCCCTTGCTTGTAGATTTTTTTGATTTTTGGAATATATTTGAAGATTTTTTCTTCTAAGTCACATGCTCCTGCATCACTCTGGGGGGTCGTATTGTCCTCATCCAATCAGTGATCGTACAGCTAAGTGTCTACTGGGCACACTTATATTATCTCCCACACTCCATTATCAAAGACCTGAACCAAATTATGGCTCATTTCATATGGTCTAGTATGACACAGTCATTCAAATATCATCTAGTTAAACTAGAACCTATTACTTTGCCTAAATGACTCGGTGACTCCGGTATTTTGAGCTTGAGACGATTCATAAGGGCATTACTGCAGAAGACACTATGGAGAGGGATATTTGGGATTGGCTTTTGGGGCAATATTATAAGATATAAATACATGAAGGACATAACATTTACTATTTGGATGCGTAGGGGAGCCGTCAGGATATCTACGGGATCAGACATATGGCACACTATGAACAAGATCAAAATATATTTTCTGCAAAACCTGTGTTGGAGGCTTGGGTTAGGGCACCAGTCCATGATCAAACTAGACCGCATTCTTGGATTGAATAGAGACTTATCACATTGAAGGGCTTAATTCAACATTTAAATCGTCGGGGCATATTCTTTTGGAACTAAGTCATCCATATATGGAAAGGCAATGTTCCAATATGGAAAAGGACGTGGGATTTACGATTGTCGGGCAAGATGGAAAATGAATTGGAGTGGGTTCGGACTGTGATGCAATTAATTGGAGTCAGGCATGTTGTGAATGGTGACCAACTTTCATGCGCAGGTAAGATGAAGGAGGGAGAAGTAGCGGTGGCTGACGTATCTAATAACATGTGCTACTAGGAGATCCATAAAATAGTGGTATGGTGGTTTTTTAAATTTTGGAGAACTAAGATGTCTATTAAGATTATTATATTTCTTTGGCTAGTTTGGAAAAACAATAATCTAACATGGGATAATCTACAAAAGAGAAATTGGCACGGGCCGGGGATATGTTCATTGTGCAGGCAGACAGGGGAGGATAACACACACCTTTTTTTAAAATGCCCTATATTGATTCAAATTTGGCATTGTTTGGCTGATAATATTGGTTTTTCTTATAACCAATATGATAATATCTTTAACTGTTTAAACTGGTGGTGTACCCAAAAATCCACATGGAGGTGGATACCCCTTGCATTTTTCTGGGAGACTTGGCGCAGGCACAATAAATCATTTTTGAGAACCACATGGAAAGTGATGTGTAGGTGACGGACCACATTACTAAATGGTACAGTATTGGTATGTAGGAGCACTAGACCTGAGATTGTATACCTAGCCAGTTTTTTTGATGGTGCGGCACAAAAGGGCTTTTTTGGATGTTGCATTTGGGTCAAAATCACAGATGAACAATAATTTTGGATCCATTGGGTGCTAGTAGGGGTACGAACATGAAAGTTGAAGCGATGGCCCTATGGGGCTTGCTTTGGTTCTCTTCTTTTTTCAACATTCCCTCCATACACATTTTTGGAGATTCACACACCATCATAGAGCATGTACTAGGCAGCAACATAATACAACAACCTATGCTATATGGATGGTTATTCCAGATTGAGAGAGTCTTTAGACATCATTTAGAGACTCTACCATGCAGCATATAGGAAGGGAACACAATCAAAATGCTAAACTCTTGTCTAAGATGGGTTTGTAGGACACATCGAGCGAGATGCATATTGAAACATGGGAGCCAACAGAGTAGCAAATTAGACAATACCACTACCAGAATAAAAAAATATATATCTATGGGGTCTTTATGCAGGAAATTTTGGTTTGATGCTATCAAAATGAAGACTACATGAATTTTTTGTTTATCTTTGTTTGTAACATACACTAAAAGTAGATATTTGTAAATATATGGAGGACATGGTGTTCTTGAAACAAATGAATATTGTTGATATAGTCTTATTTTTACATTATCCATCTCTAGGTTCATGATTTACTCAAATTAAAGATTAAATTAACTGAATACTGGTCCGAGTATTGTAATATACAAAAATGATTCCGATAGATATCTAAATATATCCAATACTAGATATATGTATTTTTTTTACCTAAAATATAAAAACAGATGTTTTTCTCTTACTGAAAAATGTATCTATAGTAATTCCACTCGCTGTATATGACTTGCATGTTACATTATAACCAAATTATTGATTGTCTACATTACAAAATAGCACGTTATAAGAATAGAATTAATCGGGTTTATAATTTTAATAATTTTATCTGTAATAATGTGATATCAATCTATTGGTTATCAATATAGTATTGTCAACACTTCTCATTAGAAGTGCAGTTTTGTCCCTATTAATTTTGCTTCGTTATGTGTTTCTATTAATTTGTCCATGTAATTTATGACAGATACCTAGATGCTAATCAAACACATATTTTTTTGTTTGAAGGGTTGTAACAAGCCTATGAAGGTGCTTAATTATTTCGACAATGTTATATAAATTATTCCATGTAAACAAGTATTTTGACAGAGCCCATTATATTATGAGAAATATGTTCAAATGTATGGTTTTTTTCCTAATTCAAGAGTTCCTTTCTGGAAATCGTTATGTATTCTGTCTATATATAGCAATTGTTCCATTTCACTCAAGAGGGCCATATGGAAACTATCGTCATTCCCATTTGACTTTTTTATTTATTCATTCATGTTGTGTTAGCAACGTGTCAGCTACCCCTCAAATATTAGAGAGCAATCATGTCATAATGTATATAAATTCAATCTACTAAAAAGAGAACACCCAAGTTACAAATGACTTAGAATATGTATTGATTTGAAGTATCGGTATTTATATTTTTTAAGACAATATTACTCTATCCCATTTGTAAATGTTTGACATAGTTTCATTTTGATAAACGAAAAATATTATTAAAATCATGGCCTTCACACCACAGAGTCATCACCGACTCTGGCCACCACCACCAAGCCCTCACTACTCTTGCCAAACATAGCTCACCTGTGCTCTAATACTAGGAACATACATCACATTATGGATCTGTCTCTCTTGTCGATTAGGAAAATTCACACATATTACTCCATAACCTTGAACTTTAAGTGATCTGTTATCTCCTCGATAAACATATGTTCCATCAATGTTTACATAATATTCATCAAACCAAACTCAAAAACAGAGGACTAGCTCTTCAAAGGCTCTTCACACCACTCGGTAGAAATAACAAAATCTCTAAGATTAACATCAAACAACACCAGGCTCACCGCACTTCACAATCCAATGCCCCTGGCCAACCCCTTTGGACTAACAACAACCATATAACTAACAGACTCAACCCTTGGCTTTATTCCACAGCAGACTCACTATATTCAAAACATAGTTCCACACTACTCTAGGCATCTCCACTCACAGCAAGAGGAGAAAACTCCACCATCGATAAAACACTTCACTCCGTTGATCAAGAATACCCACAGGTCATACCAACATATCTCCACACGGAAAAATGGCGAGGAGAAATCATAAGAAAAGAGGCAAAGCTCCACACATCAAACTCATTTCTTAACACACAATAATTCCTGGGCATTCCACTAGTCTCCACAGAGTGCAGGTTCAATAATGCCTCTTCGCCTAGTAGGATAGTAACACTCCCTTACGTTGCTCTACGCACAGCAAGACAACAACACTTCTAGATAACATCAAAGGCAGCAACTCAACGACCCCTCTAACCAGCCAATCACAGTTCATCATACTGCGGGCAGACTCCACATGCCCTTCACACCACAGAGTCATCATGACTCTAGCCACTGCCACTAAGCCGTCACTACTCTCGCCAAACACAACTCACTTGTGCTAGGATACCAGGAACATACATCACATTATGGATATGTCTTTCTTGTCCATTTGGCAAATTCACACCTATTACTCCATAACCTTGAACTTTAAGTGATCTATTACCTCCTAGATAAACATATGTTCCATCAATGTTTTCACAATATTCATCAAACCACTCCTTATTACAAGACATATGGAGTGATTCACCAGAATGAATGAACCAAGCATTCACATCATCATTTTCCATAGACAATGCAGCATCAGAAACAAACAATTTAAGATTTTTAAATCCATCATTGATTGAGGTTTCTTTGTCTACAAAATTTCCATTATGCCTTCTGTTTCTTTGCCTAGACTCATTATATTTTTTATAGCAATCTTTAGAATGATGCCCAGGTTTTCCACAATAATAACAATCATCATTTCTCTTATCATGGATTGGAAATTTAGACTGTGTCATACTTTTATGTTTTTCTTGAAACTTCTCTTCTTTGTTCTTGTCCCATGGCTTGCCTCTGAATGGATGTTTGCCCTTGGGTACCAACACCAAATTTGAACTACTAGAGCCCAAATTAAAACCCTTCCTCCTCTCCTTCTCTTGTAGAAGAATTTCTGTCAATTCATTAAATGTAGGGGGCTTCTCTCTAGCTAAAAGACTTGAAACAAAAATTTGATAATCTTGCACTAAGCCATTTAATGTGATGATGACTAAGTTAGTACTAGACACCTTTTCACCAATATCTCCTAACTTATCACTTAAATTTTTGACATGAGATATGAAATTGCTTGTGTTTTCATTTGCTTCCAATTTTAGAAATAAAAGCTTAGTCTTCAAAAACAATATCCGGTTTGTATTTGTTGTTTCATACAAACCTTTCAACATATCCCATGTTTCTTTTAATGTCTTGCAATCTCTTATGTGAGGAATAATGTTGTCCTTTACGGACATACACAGCAACACCTTTGCTTTCGTCTCCCTTCTCTCCCAATCTATAGAAGCTGCAACAGTGGGTTTGGGCTCATCCCCATTCACAATGGAACAAAAATTATAACCTTCTAAAATAGTCAGCGACTTGAATTTCCAATTCACATAATTTCCTCCATCAAGTTTGGTGGATTCATTCAGATAAGTATCAGCCAACAAATTTGACATGATGGAAAAAAAAAACTCTCCCAAATCAACAAAATGCCACCAAATATAAATCCAAATGTACCCAAATTCACCAAATCTCGGAAAACTTTCACCACTCATGCACATAAAAATCTTTACTAACTCCTTTTCACTATTAAAAATTTCCACCAACATTTTTTTTTTACCTTTCACCACTTTAAATGAAAAACAAGTACTAAAAAACCTTGTCACTCCTCAGGATAATCTTCTCATTAAAAACAAACACCCCTTTTTAAATTTAGTCTCAACACTTAAAATAAAGCAAATCTTTTAAAAAAATTATGTCTCCCAACAAAAAACAAACCAAACTTTGATTTTCTTTGTTTTAAAATATGTAAAAGAGGGTTGAAATATTTTAACTCAAACTACTTCCATGATTTTCAAGCAACATGAAATTTTTTTGCTTCAATGCAGCTTCCACCCAAACAGCAAAACTCCACCGGATTAGCAGGTTGCAGCTTTCACCCAAATAGCAAAAATCCACCAGATTAGCAGGGACTTGGAAGCACGAAACTCCACTGTATTAACAAGGATCTTTGGATCAATTCAAGACCCTTGTAGAGCTAACACAACTCTCACCCCACTCAGTTAACACTCCACTCTCATACAATAATTCCTTCACAGTGTCTCACAATACAGTGGCACACCATAAGAGCTTTTCACTAAGGTGTTTTCCCATAGCTCACGCTCTCTGCAAAACACTCAGCTTCACAAGTCGCATTGCATAATGCTTTATACTCAGCTTTAGTGGATGACAAGAAAACAGTTGGTTGTTTCTTACTGCTCCATGATATTGGTCCTGAACCAATATTGAACATGTATCTAGTGGTAGATTTCCTATCATCTAGATTTCCAGCCCAGTCAGAATCAGAATAACCTACCAACTCAACATCAAATTCATCAGTATACATAATACCAAAATTAAGTGTTCCTTTCAGATATCGAAGGACTTTCTTCGCTACTTTCTAGTGGCTTTCACAAGGCTTAGCCATGAACTGACTAAGTATGCTGATAGAATATGCTATATTTGGCCTGGTAGTGGTGAGATAGTTCAAACATCCCACCAGTTGATGATACATAGTTCCATTCACCTCATTGGTTCCATCATCATTGCAAAATTTGACATTCTGTTCTAAAGGAGTAGATGTTGCCTTGCATTCAATCATATTGAACCTTTTAAGGATTTCCTTTATATATTTGCTTTGTGTGATTAGTGTCTTACCAGTTTCCCTCCAAACATCAAGACCTAAACAATAATGCAATTCACCAAGATGCCATATCAGAGAACAAAATCCACACTGAAATCATAGTCTTCAAAAACAAGATCCAATTTGTATTTGTTGTTTCATACAAATCCTTCAACATATCCCATGTTTCTTTTGATGTCTTGCAATCTCTTATGTGAGGAATAATGTTGTCCTTTATGGACATACACAACAACACCTTTGCTTTCGTCTCCCTTCTCTCCCAATCTAGAATAGAGCTGCAATAGTGGGTTTGGGCTCATCCCCACTCACAATGGACCACAAATTATAACCTTCTAAAATAGTCAGCGACTTGAATTTCAAATTCACATAATTTCCTCCATCAAGTTTGGTAGATTCATTCAAATAAGTATCAGCCAACAAATCTGACATGATGGAAAAAATGATTTCTCCAATCAACAAAATGCCACCAAATCTAAATCCAAATGCACCCAAATTCACCAAATCCCAGAAAATTTTCACCACTCATGCACCATAAAAATCTTTACTAACTCATTTTCACTATTAAAAATTTCCACCAACATTTTTTTTTTTACCTTTCGCCACTTTAAATAAAAAACAAATACTAAAAAACCTTATCACTCCTTAGGACAATCTTCTTATTAAAAAAAACACCCCTTTTTAAATTTAGTCTCAACACTTAAAATAAAGCAAATCTTCTAAAAAACTTAAATCTCCCAACAAAAAACAAACCAAACTTTGATTTGCTTTGTTTTAATATATGTAAAAGATGGCTGAAACCTTTTAACTCAAACTACTTCCACGATTTTCAAGCAACATGAAAATTATTTGCTTCAATGCAGCTTTCACCCAAACAACAAAACTCCACTAGATTAATAGGCACTTTGAAGCACAAAACTCCACCGTATTAACAAGGCTCTTTGCAGCAATTCAAGACCCTTGCAGAGCTAACACAACTCTTACCCCACTCAGTTAACACTCCACTCTCACACAATAATTCCTTCACGCTGTCTCACAATACAGTGGCACACCATAAGAGCTTTTCAATAAGCTACTTTTCCACAACTCACGCTCTCTGCAAAACACTCAGCTTCACAAGTGGCCTCTCACACAGCTACCACAAAGCTACCACCAGTGGCTCTGTACCATGACAAAAAACAATGAAGACTCTTCATAAGTGCTTGATATTTCATTACTAAACATCATTATTTATAGATACATATGAAGGAGAATCAGTAATGACCTCGTTGATCTCCGCCATCTTGAAATAATGTTAGACTGATTCCTGGAGAGTCACATTAAACTTGCTGACATGTGAACAGTGGGCAGCATTGTTTGCGCAATTGTGATTAATGGTCTAACATGTTAGAATAATAATCACGAGATGTCTATCATTTTTGTATCAGAGCGAGTAGTTGGTGTCAGCCGGTGAAAGTCGGCGATAGTCGGTCGAATTAGATAAGAAGTTAATGATAGTCCGTAAAACTTCTATAGCTGAGTTTTGTATAAATTTATGTATTTGGTAATTCAATAGCTAAGCCCTTTCATAGAGTCTTCAAGTTTTTGTTTCTGTCTCGATATTAGAGCACAAGTGAGTTGTGTTTGGCGAGAGTAGTGAGGGCTTGGTGGCGGTAGCTAGAGTCGTGACAACTCTGTGGTGTGAAGGGCATGTGGAGTTTGTCCATACTGTGATGAACTGTGATTCACTGGTTAGAGGGGCCGTTGAGCTACTGCCTTCAACGTTGTCTAGAAGTGTTGTTGTCTTCTTGTGTGTAGAGCAACGTGAGGGAGTGTTGTTGTCTCACTGGGAGAAGAGGCGTTGTTGAACCTGCACTCTGTGGAGACTAGTGGAATGCCCAGGAATTATTGTGTTAAGCACTGAGTTTGATGTGTGGAGTTTTGCCTCTTTTGTTGTGATTTCTCATCATCGGTTTTGCATGCAGAGAGATGATGGTATGAGCTGTGGGTATTCTTGATCAACAGAGTGAAGTGTTTTGTTGACGGTGGAGTGTTCTCCTCTGGCTGTGAGTGGAGATGCCTAGAGTAGTGTGGAGTTGTGTTTTGAATATAGAGAGTCCGTTATGGAATAAAGCCAAGGGCAGAGTCTGTTAATTATATGGTTGTTGTTAGTCCAAAGGGGTTGCTGAGGGGCATTGTATTGTGAAGTGCGGTGAGCCTTATGCTATTTGATGTTAATCCTGGAGTGTTATTTCTGCCGAGTGGTGTGAAGAGCCTTTGAAGAGCTAGTCCTTTGTTTTTGAGTTCACTGTGTATTTGGAGATGTTGTGAAGGTGGGGTTCAATGTGTGATAGCGCACTTCCCGGCGTGAAGGACCCTAAAGGCCAAGGAGTGGAGACACTTGTGAAGGTCTCAGGAAACGATTTGTGTGTGAAGAGTGGTGGATTGTGTGCCACCTGTGAGCATTGTAAAGCTGTCCGATCCCTTTGAAGAAATTGCTAGAAAACGCTGATCAGAAGAGTGGGGTAGCGAACGTGTGGTGTGCATCCAGGGAAGTGAGAGGGCAGAGCAAAGAGTGGTGCTATTCTAAAGTCAAATCTCGCCAGAGTTTATGGAAAATTTGAGCCTAGCTAAGAGTTGTGTGGGAGCATTGTTAGATCTCCAACCTATCTTATTTGCTGGGTTCTTTTCTGTGTGGCAGAGGTAAAGTGGAGCCCAGCTGATATGTCTATCTTTTTATACTTTTTTTACAATGACCCTTTCGATGATCATTTTCTCTGGAACACATTTGGAAACATTTTTGGGTTTGGCAGTATTTTTGAGTTCAAAGAAATCTTTGACAAACAATGTGATGCTATTGAGGATTATGTTATTGATGATCACGAGCTAAAATCTATTCCGCATGATTCTGCAATCACTCAGAGTAAAACTTGCATGTCTCATAACCCAATTGTTAGAAGTTTTATTGGATCTGCTTTCAAAATGACTGCTACTGTCGAGGATAATGCTATGGATGTTGTTTGGAGGCCGCTCGTGTTCGAAGATGAGTGCATTTTGGTGGCTCCTCATGGAAAGTGGGGAGAACATGAATTAGATTACCTTGTTCGGGATCTTGCATAGCATCCTAATACAGAAAAGGTTGTTGATGTTAATTACGTAAGCAAGGAGCAGAGGAAGCTCATAAGGAAAGCGATAAAGGTGAAGAAGAAATTGCACCAGCAAAGGAAAAGGAACAAGCATGGACCCTTTAGCAAGAAGACAAAAATGAAATGTTTTGTTGTAAGCCTAGCTAAGACTTAGACCAAGAGGCAAGTTAAAGTTTAGGTCATCGTGATTAAGGGGAGGTGTTAGAATAATAATCACGAGCTGTCTATCCTTTTTGTATGACGGTGAGTTGTTGGTGTCAGCTTGCAAAAGTTAGTGGTAGTCGACAGAATTAGATAAAAAGTTAATAATAGTCCGTAAAACTTTTGTAGCTAAGTTTTATATAAATTTATGTATTTGATAATAAAATAGCTAAACTCTTTCATAAAGTCTTAATTTGGAACGCTAAGTCCATATACAAACCAACTTGATTTTCCACAAGAGGCTATAGAATACATTGGCAAAATGGCCAATATCTGATGCATACAAATCTTCACCCTTTCCACTTTCTTCTTTAGAAAGGAGCAACATGCCCCTCAACCATTAACAAATTAAAGAGACGCGTGGTTACTATTAAATATGGAGACAAAGCCTTCTATATATCAACAACTATAAATAAAAGAAGCTCTCAAAAAATTATTTTCCAGGACGGATTTCTCACAACACATGACGAGCGAAAGATTCTCACAATAACTTATTTGGCACGAAAATCGTAACTAACTGGAGCAACAACTTCTAAACCATATCAGTCAAGACAAGGTATAAGGGCTGTCATGCAAGTGGAAAACAGATATTGCTGACCTACTACCCAACAACATCAACAGCTCCTAAGTCAGATCACACACAGACAACTAGAGTTATGTTCTGCTTGTCAAAAGTGCAATCTTACTATAATATTGAGCTCTTAATGGCATTTTTTTCCAGTGTACGTTGGTATGGAAAGAAAACGGAATGGACGTGCTTACATGTATTACAGAAAACATAAAAGGCAGGCGTTTGTTCGACGCAGAGAAAGCAGATTAATGCACGCACCCAGCTACATTGGGGGATTTGCTATTCCAACCACCATTTGTGTACGCAAACCGTAATAGTTACTTAGTTTAGTTTAGTCGGTTTCAGTTTAGTTGACTTTCAGTTACTCTAGTTATTTATGGTTTGGCTTCATTTCTCCCTTATGCAATTTATTCAGTAATGTAATTTATTTAGTTGTTACTCAATAGGACGGGTTTGTTCCATTTCTATCTTTGAGTTCATTCTCTTTTTTATATTTACTTTCTCAATCTTTGTTTTCTTATTATAGAGAGCAAGGTTGCATAAGACTCTTTGAGAAGAACACTTGAAATTGATAGCAGCACTTGAAATTTGTGTGCTCACAGAGAAGAAAACAAAAGCTCGAGAAATCAGTCTTTAACAAAAATCCACCCGTCAAAGCCAGGGCGAGACAAAACCATCACTGTGCGTTGAGCTTGAGGAGAAGCCAAGTGTTTTGTTTTAAAAAAAATTGTGAGGGTTAACCATTGCAGCCAAAGAAGAAGAACACAGTGCATCGTCATCGCACTTCAGAGGCAGAAAACAATGCGTCGTCACTGCATCCAAAAGCTGCAACTATTCGAACAAGAATTTTCTATAAAAATGTAGCGAGCCTCTGCAAGGTCAAGTGCGACGGCCGCACACAAAGAAAAAGAGAGCGACGACAAGCATTATATTGCTATGCACGTTTGTGATTGTTGAAAAGAAAGGAGTCGCTATTTGGAAATAAACTGGACCTGACGGAATATTTGTGCCCGGTGAGTTATTGTGACCAAGTCATGGTCAAATGATTGAGGAGGAGATCGAGACTCAAGATCTCGTATTTGACCGTGATCTGTACTGAAAATTGAAGGAAAATCATCAGTGATAAGATCTATTGAATATCGAAGTATGTGTTCAAAGGTATGTGACTTCTCATTGATTTATGCAAAACCAGTTCACAATTATTGAATTGAGAATAGTAGAGCATAGATTCAATGATCAAAGAGCAGAGAAGTTTCTATGCATGTGGAATAGGCATGTAAAGATTTTATAATCTTTTATAATTAAAAGCAAGTTCAGCCTGTATGCATAAAGCACAAATCCACAAATGCACCTAGGATCCAAGAAATTGCACGGAATCTATGTTTTTGGTTAAATTCATAGTATTTAGTGCGTTGGGTATTTCGCAGTTCATTTACAAAAAATCATTATCAAGTGGTTCAGAGAGTGAGAAATGACCAGTGCATGGTCATTAACAATTTATGTGGAATTTAAGTGTGATATCTAGCTAGACCTTGTTGAAAACATGAGACATTCCTGGTGATCCAAATTTAGGAAGAGTAAAAGAAACTTATGGTTGAATGAATGTGAGTAAACAGAGATCATGTGTGCTTAGCTACGACAAAGAATAAGTATTCAAATATTATATTATTTACATTTGATTAGCATGCCAAATCTTTCGATGCTCAAACATAAGTCTTATGTTTGATAAGGTTTGGATCTCCACTACAACCTGTGTTGAGAGCCCAGGTTAAAGAACTGTTGTTTAGGAGTATGAACTCATACTGAATGCGCATAGAATACGCATAGAATAGAACCCAGTTTATGATAACAATGAATAATTTGTACAATGTCGTCTATATTTATATTTGGGAATATATTTGGTGAATATGGTAAAGTATAAGGTGATTAAACAAATGTGAAATGCCAAGAAGTTGAGAAAGTCAAAGCAACAACAAGAATTGTTTGAGGTGTATTTCAAAGCACTGTAAGCCAAAAGGCAATTGAATGTGTTGGGATTAAAATGCATAAAGGAATGCATAGATGACAACATTCTTTGTCTCAGTGTGTTAGGGTTCAAGAGAAATAAATATAACAATTAAGAAATACGCATTTAAACCATGTACACCATGATTATCTCGAAAACCCCATTTGGGGGACAATAGATCTATTATTGTCTTTGGCTAAAATACAACCAAGCTGGCCAACAACCTAAGGTTTCACCACTCAACCATGGCTACCTACAATGGAGAATACACAAGCCTTTTAAGGGCTTCAACTACATGTAATACCATCAGTCATCAATACTAAGTGCCCAAAACCACAACTGTTAAGCACAAATGTTGACATAACCTCAACTACACCATAGGGTCAAGTTTATCTAACAATCCCCCCTTTAAACTTGACTTTGGGTTTTCCACTCACCTCTAGGCCCTACCCAGTCAATGTTAGGGTATTTGATAATCTCAAAGGTTGTCCTAGTTCAGCATGCTTCATCATACCACTACATGCATCCCCAAATCACCCAAGTGGACATTCAGACTTTACCAATGATTTTACTGGGGTATGCATGCCTTACTAGGTTCTACAGTCGTATACCCATTTACATAAAAAATTCCATTTTATTTTTATTTTGTTGCTATCTTGATCCACATACAACTTGAACTCGTGCAAGTTTACCCATGCATTTCACCCTAACTTTCTTGATTTTCTGAAAACAATGCTCTATTCTTTTGTTTTGATCTCTCGGCGATTTTCTGAAAACAATGCTCTATTCTTTTGTTTTGATCTCTCAGCTTCAGCAGCTTAGACAGGTTTTCATCTCAGAATGCTTGGACCCTTCACAACTGTGGCAGGTGTTTTTTTTCAGAATGCTTGGACCCTTCATTTGCTGAACAATGACTCCTCTTTAGACTTGGTTGTTACTCATCTTCATCGTCATCCTTAGAGACCAATTGAAACTGAGCATATTCTCAGTTTCTCCCTGATTACAACTTTTGTTAGCATATCTGCAGGATTCTGGCTAGTGTGTATATTTTCCAGCTTCAACTCTCCATCTTCCAACACTAATCTTATGAAATGGTACTTGAGCTGTATGTGTTTAGTCCTGGAATGAAATGCTAAGTTCTTTGCAAGATGAATGGCACTTTGGATATCACTGTATAACATGCCCATATCATGATCCTTACCCAATTCACCCATAAACCTTTGTAACCAAATCATTTCTTTACTAGCCTCTGTAGCAGCAACATACTCTGCTTCTGTTGTTGAAAGTGCAACAACACTTTAGATTTTTGAAACCCAACTAACAGCTGCTCCACCAACAGTAAATACATATCCTATAGTGCTCCTCCGGTTATCTTTGTCACCTGCCATATCTGCATCAACATATCCCTGTAGGGAAATGTTTGAACCACCAAAGCATAACGCTTGATTTGTGGTACCTTTCAAATATCTAAGAATCCATTTCACTACCATCCAATGTTCTTTTCCTGGATTGTTCATGTACCTACTTACAACTCCCATTGCATGTGCAATATTAGGCCTTGTGCAGACCATTGCATACATTAAGCTTCCAACTGCTGATGCA
>APFE031662816.1:125600-137963 GCA_000404065.3 Pinus taeda | reverse complement strand
CCTGGGGTATACATCCAACTGAAACAAAGACCTCTAACCAATCATGCTCCATACTCAACATAAAAAAGTAATGGGGCATATGGTAGTAGGTCGCATGGTGGTCACACGTCAGATAGAGATGACATGGTTAGAGATGGAAGGCTCTTGGACACTCTAGAGAGGAGAAGGGATAAACGCAGGTATTATTTTAGTTTTGATTCATATGGGAACTATGATCGTCATCATTATCATCCTTAGAGGAGGAGTGATAAGGGATACTTTCTAGATGATTTTAAGAAGGCAAAGCCACCTACTTTTTATGGAGAGATGAAGAAACCACAAGATGCAAAGGCATGGTTTCTTGGCCTAAGGAAGTTCAGGTTGCATGTAGAGAACATGAAAGTCAGAGTAGCTACATCTAGTCTCAAAGGTAAATCACACATTTGGTGGGAAGATGTGAAAAATGTCAAATGTATTCATGAAGAGGACTTGACTTGGAGTGAGCTTGAGTGATTATTCAAGAAGAAGTAGTTTGTCGATGAAATACTTTGATGACAGTGCAAAAGAATTATATGAGCTAAAGGTGGGATCCGTGATAGATGAGGAGTACACTAGCACATTCTTGGAGTTACTGAGGTATGTGCCTTATCTCACCAAGGAGAAGGCCAATATTCATATGTTCATTAGTGGATTACCAGTTGTATTCAAGGACAGGATTGAGTTCGATGAGCTAGATCATTGGAGGAAACCATTCAAAAGTTAAGGCATTGCTATGAACAATCGAAGCGTACATATGAGACTAAGACATACTGGAAAGATAATGCAAAGAACAAAGGAAAATGGGAAAGAAAGTGAGAAAGACCTTAGGGTAAAAATAGTAAAGAGAATGTTGCACCATTTAAGAAGTTTAATGCATTAGATAGAGGATAGGAACATTGATCTAAGAAGAAGAATAAGGGTGTAGGCTGGAAATCTATAGAGTGTTGGACTTGTGGAAAAAATCATTGTAGGAGAGATTGTCCATATAATCAAGGTGGTAGGCCTTAGATATATAGTGCACAGGACGTACAGACTGTTGAGGATGTTGGTTAGAGTATTCCTTGTATTTATGTAGCATTGGGTAACAAACAGGCAAACCATCAAGCATCTATCATTGAGATGGACGATAAGCTTTGTGATCAATTTATTTCTATTTTGATCAACCTTGGATCTAATTATAGCTATGTTAGTCCTGAATTGGTGGATAGGTGTGGTTTGAGTAAGGAATTGCATGCAGAATCTTGGTTAGTGCAGTTGGCTACAACTACCAAGAAGTAATTTCACCATTGGGTAAGAGCTTGTGCATTTGATTTGAATGGTATGCCTACCACAACATATTTGAATGTATTATTGTTGGGATCATACAGTATGTTGTTTGGCATGGATTGGTTGTATCTTCGTAGAACCAAGGTAGATTGTTATGACAAAGCAATTGAGTGTGTGGATGACAATGGGGAACCAAGAGTCTTGCAAGGAAATAAGAAAGCCATGAGTTAGGATGGTGATAGCTATGCAAGCAAAGCATAGTTGCAGGAAAGGGAACTAGATACCCATTTGTGAGGATGTAGATGTGTTGAGAAGGTACCCATTTTTACAACAGTTCAAGGATATATTTCCTGAGGATATTTTTGATTTTCCACCTCACAGGGAAATAGACTTCTCTATTGAGTTGGTGCCAAGGGTAGCTGCAACATCAAAATCACCTTACAAGATGAGCACACATGAGTTGGTAGAGTTGAAGCTACAGTTGAAGGAAATGTTGGACAAGGGATACATTAGGCCAAGTGTATTGCCATGGGGTGCACTAGTATTGTTTGTGAAGAAGAAAGATGGTACTATTAGATCATGCATTGGCTATAGGAAGTTGAAAAAAGTGACCGTCAAGAATAGATATCCATTATCGAGGATTGATGACTTGTTCAATCAATTGAAGGGAGAAATAGTGTTCTCAAAGATCGACTTGAGATCCGGATATCATCAAGTATGCATCAAAGAGAACAAAATTTACAAGACAACTTTCCAAACTAGGTATGGGCATTATGAAGTTGTTGTAGTTCCATTCAGTTTGACTAACGCTCGAGCTATGTTTATGTGCTATATGAATAGTGTGTTGCATCTTTATTTGGATAAGTTTGTTATTGTATTCATTGATGACATATTGGTATATTCTGAAAATGACGAAGAGCATGCCAACCATTTAGCAACAGCGTTGAGGTTGTTGAGAGACAAAATGTTACATGCTAAGTTGAACAAGTGTAGTTTCTTTCAGACTAAGGTACATTACTTGGGGCATATTGTATCCAAGGAAGACATTGCAGTAGATCCAGAAAAGATAAGATCCATCATGGAGTGGGTAGCTCCTAAAAATGTGGATGAGGTGAGAGCTTTCATGAGGTTGGAAAGCTATTGTAGTAGGTTCATCATGAAATTCTAATAGATTGCTTATCCTATCACATCATTGCAGAGGAAAGGTAAGAAGTTCAAATGGATGGAGGAGTGTGAGGCTATTTTCGAGTAGCTCAAGTAGTGGTTGACACATGCACCAGTGTTAAATATTGTATATCTGGAGAAAGAGTTTGTAGTGTGCACAAATTCTTGCAAGAAAGGACTTGGTGGAGTCATTATGCAAGATGGACAAGTTGTATGTTATGAGACATGAAAATTGAATGAGCATGAACAAAATTACCCCACTCATGGTCATGCATTGGCATCGATCATACATGCATTGAAGATGGGGAGGCACTATCTTCTTGGCAGGAGATTTGTATTGATGAGTGATCACATTGGGTTGTGGTATTTTTTTGACTAACCTAATTTGAACATCAGGCAAGCTAGATGTTTGGCAATGATTAGTGAATTTGACTTTGCATTAGGTACATCGAAGGAAAGGAGAACAGGGTGGAAGATGCTATTAACAAGTGGGTAAATGTAAATCACTTAGAAGCTATGAGCTCCTATGGGATAGACTTATAGGATAGGATCTTGCAGGTAGGTTAGCAGGATGTCAGGTATATGGAGATTATGCACAGGTTGTAGCAAAGTAAAAGTACATGTGGTAGTATAGGTACAGGTATAGGCAGTAGCATAGGTACAAGTATAGGTAGTGGTACAGGTACATGTATAGGTGTAGGTGCATAAGATGTGGACTATTTCCTTACATCAGATGGATTAGTTAGGTTCAGAGACATGATATATGTGCCAAACAGTAGTGAGCTTAAGAAGGTGATATTGAGGGAGCGAAACCATATCTGGGTCACCAAGGTTATCAAAAGACACTGACAACAATGAAGAGATTTTATTATTGGTCGAACGGCCTGAGGAGGGATGTAGCAGAGTTTTGGCTAGGTGTTTTGATTGTCAACAGGTGAAGGAAAAGTGTAAAAATCCAAGTGGATTGATACAGCCAATTGTGATTCCGGAGTCGAAATGGGAAGTCATTTATATCGACTTCATCACAGGGTTGTCGAGGACAGTGAGACATCATGATTCCAAGATGGTTGTTTTGGACATGTTGAAAAAGGTTGTGCACTTCATTCTAGTGAAGTCTACATTCTCAGCTAGCGATGTAGCACACATATTCATCATAGATGTGGTCAGATTGCATGGTATTCCAAAGAAGATTGTGTAGGACAGGGATGTGAAGTTCACTTCCAAATTTTGGAAGGAGTTATTTGTAGGTTTGGGCATAAAGTTGGCCTTCAGTACAACTTATCATCTACTGAAAGATGGGTAGACAAAGAGGGTCAATAGGATATTAGAGGACATGTTGAGGATGTATGTGATGCATCAATAATGGAAGTGGGAAGAGTACCTTCCACTAGTAGATATCGATTAAAAAAATGTGTATCAGGAATCTTTTAAGATGAGTTTGTTTGAGGAATTGTATGGGAGGAGTTGCAATACTCCCATCAGTTGCAGTGACCCAGTTAACAGGGTGTTGATTGGACTGGAAATGTTGGTAGACACGAACAAGAAATGCAGGTGATTAAGAAGAATTTGAAAGAAACACATGACAAGCAGAAGAGTTACACAGATCAAAACAGGTTGTTCAAGGAGTTCCAAGTTGAGGAACAGGTGTACCTGTGTTGGGAGATGACAAGAAGAAATTCTAGTTTAATTTTTCCTTGAATCAAAATGAGAATTATAATTGAATTCTATTCTCATAGAAATTTGTAAATAATTAGTTAAGTTTAATTAACTTAATTAGCTTAGGAATTTCGAGTTGGAAGTCTTTCTGAAGTCATGTATATGTTATCACTAAGTTTTAGGGGTCCATTATGAGTTTAAATTAAGTTGGAAATTAGATCACTCAGTTTACTAAGTTATGTTCAGATAAATTAGTTCCAAAATGTTTGTGGAACTAATAGAGAGTTAAGAGTCAGTTGGTGGACTAGTGCATCCACAAGTGTAACTCTAATTAACTGAAGATTCCCCCATTAGAAACTCATGCATGTCGATTCTGAGAAGGACCCAGTTGAGACTAGAGTGAAGGGCCAGTGTAATATCAGTTGTATTATTTACTGGAGTGGAAATATCATGCATGCATTAGAGATTGATCCTATGTTTGGATTGCGCAGTTTTGGAAGCATGAATTCAATTTAAATATGTGTTATTCATCTTAGGAATTACGGAAGAGAATAGGGGCTTGGAGAGCTACAGAATTGGCTAAGTGTTGGCCAAGAGCTAGCTTGTGAGTTGAGAGGTGAGCATACTTGTGCGGAATTGTTCTAGTGAGAACAAGCTTTGTATCTTCACTCATATTTCTGATATATGAAATACGGATAGAAATGTTTTGAGTTGTGAATTTCCACAGATACATCTTGTGTTATGTGGAATTTATTTATCTTCTTGTTGTTCATATTGTTTTCATCGATCTATTGGCTTCCGCTGGTTGAAAGTAGAAGTAGATTCTTTTCCTATGCTTTAGTAAATTGCGTGAGATTATGAATCTATAGGAAATTCTACATTGTATTACAGTTGAGAATAGTATACTAGAGGAGATTTCAAAGTTTTTAGTTTTAGGTTACAGGTGAAATTCAAATATGCAATACATACTTTAGGATTGGTAGAAGGCGTTCTATAGTTTGTGGCTCAAGTATGCCTTGGACCTGAAAAAATGGAGATTGTACTAGCGGATAATGGCTTGAGCGAATTCATTAGTTAAGAAATTCCTAAGTGAGCAACATCGAATGCACATAATTTGGCTGAATGGAAGGAGTGGGTAGTGAAGGCGAGGTGGATAATCTTTGAGGGAGTTTGAATCCACATTGTCTTGAGTCTCCATGGTAAGGAAACTATGTATGCTATGTGGAAAACATTGATGAACTTGTATTAGAACAATAGTGACCAAAGGAAATTGGCACTAAAGGAAAAACTTCAAAAAATCAAAATGGAGAAGGGCGAGACGATTCCAAAATACTTGACCAAGTTCACTCAGTGTCGTGATGAACTTAGAAGTATTGGAATCATGGTTGTTGAGGATGATATGGTGAGTATTGTTTTTCTAGGACTCCCAAGGAGTTGTCATAGTTATCAGAAATCGGTCAATGGTCGAGAGATGCTGCTGGATTGGGAACGTTTGTGGTTGGATTTGATGCACGAGGAGATCAGGATGAACATCAGGGATGGCTCTTCATCAAACATTGACGATGAAGAGAACTAGCCTTAGCGATTAAGGAAAAGAAGGGTAAAGGGAAATCTTTCCATTCCAAATCAGATTCTTATCATGGAGGTAAGAAGAAAGACATGATGAAAGTTAAGTTCTTTCATTACCATGAGCTGGGCCATTTTGATACAAATTGTCCACTCATGAAGTCCAAGAAGAAGTCTTTGGGAGGAGCGGTGGGTGAGGCTTTGCCCTCTCAATTTGAATTGGACTTTTCCATCATTGAATGCATGGTGTCATCAATGATGGTAAGTGTATGGTACTTAGATAGTGGAGCTTCATTCCACATGATTGGAACCAAAGAGTTATTCAGTGACCTAGACGAGAAAGATCTCCATATGCATATCGAGATGGGTGACAACGGGAAGTATAGTGTTACTGGATTGGTATAATTAATTTTTAGAGGGAGCATGGGGCTCCACTCACCTTGAAGAATGTTATGTATGTGCCTGGGCTGAAGAATAACTTGGTTTCCATTTCCATGCTTGAGGATAGAGACTATGATGTGATCTTCCTAAAAGGAAAGATGTTTTTTCAAGACATAGGCACTGGTCAAGTAAAGAAGATAGGGATTCAGGTGAAGAATCTCTATACTCTGGAGGTAGAGGAGTGTGCTTATTTGAGCACAAAAGTAGAAAGAGTGAAGAGCCAAGACATTGGCGAGTTATGGAATAGGTGAGTAGACCACTTGCGTCATGGAGATTTAAAGATATTGCAGCAGATCTCTACCGATCTCACCAAAGGTATGCTTGAGCAAGTTGATACATGCAAGGGGTGTACTTTGGGAAAATACACCAAGTCTTCCTTTCACAATAGAGACAGTCGAGTAGAGGCTATTGTAGAGTGAGTCCATTCATATGTGTTTGGACCATTCTCGATAGCATCCACGATCAAACACAATTATTATGTTATATTTGTTGATGACTATTCACGAAAATGTTGGGTATGTTTCATGCAAAAAAAGGATCAAACCTTCACAAAATTTGGTGAGTTTAAAGCATTGGTGGAGAAAGAATCAAATAGCAAGGTTAAAACTATATGGAGTGATAATGGTGGTGAGTATGTCTCAAATGGGTTTAGGAACTTTTGTACAGGGACAAGAATAAATGTGTGTTTATGACACCCCATAACCCTCAGAAGAATAGGGGGGGCGAGAGGAAGAGAAAAAACATAGTAAGGGAAGCAAGGGTGATGTTACATGATCAGGGCCTACCATTACACTTATGGGCTGAGGCATTTAACACAATGGTTTATGTTCATAATCATAGCCCATATTAGATACTTAAGATGAAGACACCAGAGGAGGCTTATTCCAGTAAAAGGTCAGATGTTGGTCACTTCAAGATTTTTGGGTCATCTATATATTGCCATGTGACCGAAAATGAATGAAAGAAGCTTGAGCCTACATCAGAGTTGGGGATATTTTTGGGGTAGACAGATACACCTAACAACTATCAGGTGTACTTGCCGACCAACAGGATGACATTGGTTCGCAAGGATGTCAGATTCAATGAGGAGAAGTCCATGAGAGTTTCCCTTGAGAGGAAGCTTGAGTTACATGCAGATGAGGAGCTTTTAACTCCTAAGGTTGAGGAGCCTCATATTGATGTGGAGAGCCACATGCAAAGGATTCAGGAGTGGAGACGTCCACTCAGGAAGAGTCTTCTAGAGAAGGAAGAAAGCGCAATAGAGAGGCGAATAGATTGTTGGATGATGCACGAGAGAGTGTGGGAGCACCCACTTCTTAGCGCAGACAGAGGAGGTCACCTGAGAGGTACACTAGATACATGGATATTATGAGAAAATGTGTTGTGACATAGCCATCTTCCTTTAAGGAGGCAATACATCAACTGGTTTGGGTTGATTCCATGGTGGAGGAGTATGACTCCATAGTTCGCAATAGTGATTGGGATGTGGTCCCGAGATCAGAGGACAACTCAGTGGTGAGCTCTCATTGGCTTTACAAGGTAAATCAAGCTACAGATGGTAGTGTGGAGAAGCATAAGGCTAGATTTGTGGCTCGTGGCTTTTGATAGTTAGAGAGGATTGACTATGATGATACCTTTTTTGCTCATGCAAGGTACTCGGTAATCAGATCTATATTGGCACTATCAACACAGATGGGTTGGAAGATACATCATATGGATGTGAATACAATCTTCCTTAATGGCATGATTGAGGAAGAGGTGTACATAAAGTATCTTGAAGGTTTTGAGACCTTTGACCATGAGTCGCATGTGTGTCAACTCAAGAGCGCATTGTATGGGCTAAAGCATGCACCCTGTGCTTGGTACACTAGGATAGATAGCTACTTCACCGGGTTGGGCTTCACGAAGAGTGAGGCAAATTCAAACCTGTACCACATAGTAGTGGAAGGTAAATTGTTGATCATTGTACTTTACGTTGATGATCTCATACTGACAAGTGATGATTAGATGATTACCTTCCACTACTATGTACCACATAGTAGTGGAAGGTAAATTGTTGATCATTGTACTGAAGGACATGGGGCTCATGCATTACTTTCCTATCATGGAGGTATGGTAGGGAGGTGGGGAGTTCTTTCTGTCTTAGGGCAAGTATGCCAACAAGATACTTAGGAGATTTCTAATGGAGATTAGCAAACCCATGGAGACTCCTCTAGTAGGTAACTAGAGGAAGGAGGATGCTACTTCAGGGGAATTAGTGGAAACTAATGTTTATAGGCAGTTTGTGGGTTCACTCATGTACTTGGTGAACACACAACCGAATATGTACTATGCAGTTAACCAGCTTAGTCAAGTGATAATTAGGCCTACCAAGTTGTATTAGAAGGCGACAAAAGATGTATTGAGATACCTTAGGGGTGTTACACAACATTTTATCACTGTTCCTATACTCCCCGTTCCTTGATCTTGGAGGACCTCTACAGTGAACCTTGCATGATTTCCCTTCATGAAAAAACGCTCGTTGTGTCCCTCTTCATGAGTAGATCAACTCCCCTGTACACCATTTCCCTTGAAACTTTTATTTTGCCCAGTTTACAAGATCAGTGCTAATGGCCCTTGTCTTCCTCTCGTCGATGTGTAGGAATTAGCACTGTCACTAGCACCAATCGGAGCGACTGAGCTTTGTTCCAATAACGCCTATCCTCTTATGGAAAATTTTTAAACTAAGAACCGAAGCTTCCAACACAAGAATCTTCGTAACGGAAGTCTGGTAAATGGTTTGGCCGAATGGGGTTGAGGATGTCAGTTTGGGCTCCTCTCCCCTATAATGATGGAACTACCTCAAGGAATAAGACCTTCTCCCATGAGAAGAGGATCCATCTCCCATCCATTCATCCTATATAAACATCCCTTTTTCCCAAGCACAAGCTAGTGTTAAGGTTGGTGTGCTAGTGTTATTTTGGTTTGGAGTAAACAAAAATCTATTCATAGTTGTACCTCTCAAGTTGTGTGAGGGAGAAGTGATTCGGTTTGGAGTGAAGCTTAAAGGGAAGAGCCTTAAAACTACTATTGTTGAGGCCATCATGGAATGTTAGCAAAAGTGTGTGGGAACCTAGTATTGTCAGAGGAGAATGACAACGTCAAGACAACAGTTGTAATCTCTTCTTGATTTAATATATATGCAACTATCGACTGATTTCCTACATGATTTGTTATCTTACATATTCATGGCTGAATGTTTCTTAACTTGTTAAGTAGGTTGAGTTACAATTTGTCTATTATCATGGTTTTTGTTTGCTGTTGTTTACTTGTTTTAGGTGTTTGAAGAAGGAAGAGAGAGATAGATGGAGTGAGAAAACAAGGACATCATCAAACGGGATAAGCGTAGTAAGAGGTAGGCCCTCTTAATTGGTTCTAACCTAAGGAAATCTTCCATAGAATGTATCTATTGTGGCTAGACCCATTATCAGGATAGAGGAATTTGTTTGTGTCCGCACTTATAATTTTTCTTCTCAGTCGCCTATTGACATGTGAGTTTATCTTGATGTGGTCAAGATCTTTCAATAGAGGGCACCTTTATCCCTTCATGGATTCAGGATTTTTCACCCTCCCTGAGTCTTTATCAATTACCCATCCTTGCAATGGGATTTCCATCCGACTCGTAACCCTCCCTCTCCCAAGGGGCATGTCGGTTCCTTATATGAGTTCTATTCTATTATTTGGTCGAGTCGATGCTTACTTGTCATGACAACGGTAAAACTTTGTTGATTGATTACCCGAGTCCCAGCATGGATTCTCTCAAGAAGTACTATGCTTAGGTCATCTTGCATGGTCACTTGTGTACATTAATAAGTCATTCATTTTTGTGCAATGTGGTTTTGTGTGTTAGTTTTCAAACAACTTTCCTGTTTACTATGCTTTTCTTCCTTTGCAGATATCTGCGACTCCTCACATCAGTTTCACTCATGGTGCTTGCCATAGTACTTGGAACTTATCATCCACGGTATGGGCTATTTATGACCCTAATAGTGTGTTGATTGACCTTCAAGGTATCTGTCTAGGTCGCACAACTAATAACATTGTTGAATATAGTGCGGTCATCACACTGTTGTCAGAAGCCATTGCTCTTGACATTAGAGAGTTGGTTGTCAACCTGGATTCACAACTTGTTGTCCTTCAACTCAACGAGAAATATTCCATCAAAAACCCTCAAATATTGAGAATGTATCTCTGTATTCATATACTGGAAAGATATTTTGATTTCATTACATATCATTATATTCCTAGGCGCATGAATACATTGACAGATGCATTAGCTAATTATGCATTGGATAGGCATTTACGAAACATGTGAAAAGATAAAACAAACCATTGGTACCATAGTAAGAAAAAAATATAGCATATATATCTATGGTGATAATGTTTGATACATCAGAACCTCAAAATATAATATGTGTGTCCAAAATAACATCGGCGGCTCGCAGGCCTCATATATCTGTGGCATGCAGGCCTCAAAAAATGTAAGTGTTGGACCTAGAAACTAATCAGCATGGTGATCGTCGTAGCATGATACATCTCGTGCAACATGAGTTAGCAATCGGCGAATCCGATCTAAGACTCCCATCGTGTGCCTCTAGTACCGACAAGGAATGTCTCCTACCCGAGCATACTCCAGGATACCACGAGTTAACCCCTCAAGGTTCCTCGTGATCTCCTCCTTGTTGTCACTCCGCTCCTGATAAGGAGTGACAATATCAATCAGGCGGGGGACGAGCCTGGCTATTGGGGACATCCCAATAGGCGACTTTGATCCGATGTATGCATTGACAAGAGAAATGTTATAAGCACACATATACCAGAAACAATAAAAAATCTCAAAATTAAAGTTTGATTTTTTACCTTCATGATAAAAATCCTCTCCATCTGGTAAGGGCATGTCTGAATCTCCATGGAAGTCGGTGCCATTGTATGGCCAGTCCTCCACGATGATCTTATGCCGTCGTATCCATGAAAAGAATGCAGGTCTGTACAACATGTGCTGACCCTGAGTGATCTTGGGCATCGAGCAACTCTAGTGGGCCATCCAAGGATCATGTGGCATAGGAGGATCTACCTCAGTCAGTTGATACTGGAACAGTGGCACCTGTTCCAAGAAGAAGGTCGAGCACAAATCCAAAGAAAAATTGCTTCAAATTCCCAGCCTTAGCTTTGTACAGCTGGCACCTTATGTTGATCTTCATGGCCTCTGCCCAGTTGAAGATTGTAGGTGTTGTATAGTTGATATCATACAAGAACTTCGACTTGTTGGTCTCATGTTCCGCCTAGGACCCTGCCACTCTATTGATGGTCAACATAAGCACTCTCAGAGTTAGATCTCAAACAATGGAAATCTCAATCCTCCCATTCTTGGATTTCAGGACCTCAAGGCAGCATTTAGCAAGCAATGAAGATATGCTTGCCCCAATCGGTCGTGACCCATACAAGTTGATTGGTTCCCCTCTTCGGGACAGTACAGTGTTGAAATATATATCTGAAGATTCCAACTCTAGCTCGTGGTCAACAATGACAAATAAGTCCCGATTTTTGTCCTAAAGACTAATTAGGTACCGAAGTAGCTGAGGTTGGGCCCACATATCGGGCATGAGGAAGAATTTGCGAAGCCCACAAGTCCTCAAAGCTTCTAGGAAATTTGGATCATTCAGTCCCTGGGTGTCCACATCCTCATGTTCCCGTTCTTTCCAGTCCACCATTTTTAGTGATTCTTTCCTACAAAACCATTAGTTTGAGTCAACAATCATGCTTGGCCCATAAATTTTAAGTTTTAATAGTGATTTTGTGAAGAAATAGGGTTTTTTCCCTATTCATGGCACTGACATGCTTGTTTTAAAACTAGTTGTGCCAATGGTGCGACAAGCTTTGTTAATAATCCTCAGCTGTTGCGATTCCATGCCCAGAAGTCGCACCAACCAAGGATAGAAATTTTTTTGCAAAACCCCCTCAAAAAACCAAAACAATGGTTAAAAGCATGAATAAAAGACATGAAAATGGGGCTCAGGCTTTCGCTCTTTCCTGTAACTGGTGGCTCGGTGAATGACCTCCTCGATCTCTTGCAATCTGCTTTGGAACAATTAGGGAAAAAGTGAGTAAAAAGTCTTCACAGTAAGGTAAAATGGTAAATGGTAAAAATTTATTTACTTTTATCCTTTTTAGTCATTTTTTCATGAAAATATCATGTTTTTATAAATATTTTAA
>APFE031662816.1:94549-122893 GCA_000404065.3 Pinus taeda | reverse complement strand
TACAATGAAGTCCTTCCAGTCTTTTATAGGCTCCATTACATATAATACCACGGGCAGAATACCATGGGTGCACAATACCATGTGCCCCAAAACCATCACTATTTAACCTCGTCAACTTTTGACTCTATCCTGAGTCAAGTTTACCTAACACATCTACAATAGAAGTCAACACTTTGACTTATCTTATAATGATGAGATCAGTTGAAGACATTCTGCTTCAACTAATTCTCCAAGGTGACGACTTCACCTATCATAGTGCTGCCTTTCATCCATTTGCTACACATAATCGTGTGACACCATGCTATACTGTCACAGTGTTGAACCTTGATGATTGCGCAGTTCTCATTTGCTCCCATCATCATGTTGCCCCATCTATCATCATGTTGCCTCATACATCAATATGTAGTCTCATTGCCAATCATGCTACACTTTATATCATCATGCAGTCCCATATATATGATGAGATCATTTATGAGATCATGATCTTAGACACTAATCCTAGCCAAGGCTGACTATTCTTGACTTGGTGATCATTGCTTCTTTCATCACGCTGAGGCTATTATGATCCTTATCATCTTAACTACCTTAGAGAAACTTATTCAGGAGAAGCTCTTGATCAATACTGAAACCAGATTCATCATTGTGATTATACCGAGACAGTCACATATACATATGTGAGACTGAGATGACACCCAATGTAATTTTCATTCTGCAATCTAAGTTACTATTGTTTATTATATCTAAACTGCCACAGGGATACCACCGAGATCTATATGCATAGAGTACAGCTACAATAGTTCCTTCCTGCGTCCTAATTACCTTTATCACTACAGCTACCCTCTCCTTGACCGTGGCTTCCTATGTTTTGACTGTGGCCTGACTACGGCTTCTTCATTCACTGTGGCTTCTGTGGTTATAAGTGAGTTCTTGTCATTCCCGTATAGAAATAATCAAACTTCACGTGGAATGGCAGAGAGGAATGTGAGGTTCAGATGCATGAACAGGTCTTATTGAATTGACCCATTAACTGTGTTTAGATCTTCATAAGCCTGCAGCTCCTCTTCTATACTGGACTGTGGTTATGACTGCAGCTTCTTCATTGACTGTGTGGGATTTTGATGGTGGTTTCATTGTTACCCTTACTGCGGCTTCATTACTATGGCAATCATTAGAGCTTTGACATTCAGCATATAGCTGTTGTGCATAGGGTGTCCATGAACAACATATAAGGTCCAGCGTATAATGTCTTTGTTTGCATCCTCATAAGCCTGAGGATAGATCTTCATAACCTGCGTTAGATAGGGTTAGGGCATCATCTGCAGCTAGGGATCCTTCTAGACCAGTGTATTCCTTTTTTTCTCTCCTTCTCCTAAAGCCCAAGTCGTGGAGAGGAGATCACCGCAAAAATACATCCCTTAAAATGACTTCCATTCCTCACCAATTTATACTAAAACATGAATGATGAATAGACATGTCTATTGGGCTTTTGAGCCTACTCAAGTTGCTCGTCAGCTTGATAATAATTCCATAATCAAAATAAATTCATATCTCCATAAATACTTATTGGAATCGGATGATCTTTAGATCAATCCTACACCTCTCGACTAGAGGGATCCAATAAAAATATCAGTTGCCATAAACAAGTTGACCCACATGGAGTTTGGCCCTAGTTTCCAATTTAAAACTCCCTCTCAACTAGGGAGAACTCCATCCGCTGATCCATATGTCTGATTGTACTATCTCTGCCATCATTGCCCTGCACTACTCTACCCAGCTCTACTCAGATCTGTTGGCTCTGCTAGCTCTGTTGGCTCTACTCTGCTCTACTCAGCTCTGCTGGCTCTGCTGACTCAGCTCTGCTCAACTTAGCTCTACTGAACTATGAAGAAGAAGAATTGATTGAGAATGTCTCATGGCATTCTCCACTGACCTAAAGTCAGTATCAGAGTGTGTACCACTGCTCCCAGACTAGTCTCAACTAACCCAAAGTCAAGGTCATAGAGGGTACAACTCCTACTGGTCCCAAACCAGTCTCAACCGACCTGAAGTTAGCTTCATGGTAGGTACAACTCCTACCACTGGTCCCAGACCAGTATCATTGATCCCAGATCAATCAAGGTCATCTTAGCATAGGGAGTATGGTAGATACAACAATACGTCAATCAGTACTACTATGGTCCCTATCCTCATTTCCCTACACATTGATCAGATGAGAGGTACTTCCCATGAGTCTCGGACTGCATGGGTAGGATGCCTCGATAGGAAAACTTAATCAATCCTGTCCTCACAAGAGAAATTATCATCCTGCTACACAATCGCCATGGAGAACACATCATCCAGGCCTCATAGGAGAGCTAATCATCTTGCTACATAATAGTCATGGAGAACACATCATCCAGACCTCACAGGAGAACTAATCATCCTACTACACACGAGACTGAATCATCGTATCCCACAAGAGAGTGAATCATCCTGTCCCACAAGAGAGCGAATCATCTTGTCCCAGTGTGCACCAATAGGGGAGGGTGAGTCACCCTATGGTCACATGTTGCTCCAGTAAGAACTGCAAACCCCTAGAGCTCCCAGAGCTCAATGTATGCAACATGCAAGACCCTTGTACAAGGGTCTCTCGACGACTCCAAGTCATTCGGGAAAATCACAAATTTGATCTTTCCCCCAAGCTCTTACAAAGTGTAGTGACCTGTACATCATCTTAATGCGATGGAGCCTCCTTGCTCATCAAATTACCATATCCTCGATAAGGCAGTATCTAATGTCTATCTTTTGGAGCAATAGTCGAATACGGGATTCCTCAAAAATTGAATCCCACCTCTGGTTGTCACAGAGAATCACAGTGGTATTCATCATGTGTACTCACTGAAGAGTTTCCATGACCAGGCAACTTCATATGAGGTCATACTCGTAGTTATGTATCCGCTCTCGACGGTACTTATAACATCTGACTTCTTCTTCCTACTCATCCATGATATAGAAGCAGAATCCAAAGAGAACCAGCACTGAAAAGTGCTCTAGTGATCCTCCACACTGCCTACCCAGTCAAATTTGAGTAATCATGCAGTTTTCATATTTCTGACAATGAGGCTCAACCAAATATGAGCTCACCATGCTAACTGCAAACCTATGTCCGGAATCCAACTCCCTCTATCTTCTACAAATGACAGGGTCTGCACCTGTCAGACATAGGTGCTAGTATGAGAGGTCTGTTATCCACAACCTTTGGATGGTTTGGATCGATTTCACTCCTAGTGAATCTCAACTTCATCAAATAGCTGTTGATCCTCCCATATTATGCCTGGGGTGTTTGGCATAGAGGTCTTTCTACCACCAGCATACATGAGATTCCCAATTATGAATCTCAAACTCCTCGGGTTGTTTCAAACCTGTGGACCTATGGCATGAGGGAAATGGTACCCTTATAAGATTTTCTTTTGGTACATCTGAGACATGTACCTTCATGCTCCTTTTGAATTCAAGCATCCCTGTCACCATTTGACTCATAGACCTCCCGTGCTGTGTCAATGGACATGGTCCACAGTGGACTTCCTACAACTTGACACAACCCTGAACTCAAAAACATCTTTGAAAAATCTATTTTCAAACACATACCTTTCCATCGATGAGTGGCACCTTGAACCTTTGACTTCCATTGCTAAAATGGATACCAGGTTCTTCTTGCGATCATGTACATAAAAGTGTTTCTGTAAATGAGTTGAGTTACCCTCATTTCATTGAGGGATAACATTCCCAACATCTTTTCTGGCATAGGTGGCATTGCTCCAAGTATAATCCCATGATTATTTATCTGATGAAGTGCCTAAGGTTCCTTGCTTTCTTTGAAGAGTTGACCATTTCTCCTTGATGAACTATATTACCTGTCATTCCCTTGACCCTGAAATGATTTGTTTATCTTCATCAAGAGAAGTGTCTCTGCCATCCAGACACTGCTATGCATAATGACTGAACTTATTGCAACTAAGGCATTTGCCTTTCCTTCCACCCTTAGATATGAACTTCCCAATGAAGTGGTCATTAGATGGGCCATCAGAAACTTCTGCTACGCTATTATGATAATATGCTCTGCTTCGATTTCTCCCTTTGAGAACTTAGATGAGAGATGTGGAACCCATTGACCCTTTTTTCTTGTCCCTATTGTCTTTAGTGATTGCTCTTTCACTCTTGCTTGGGCATTGTCTTCACCTCAGCTCTGATACCATGTTAAGTTTAGGTATGTTCTATGCTAGAACAATTTATTTATTTTTTCACAGTTAGCAATCAAATCATCATTAACGTAAATTGCAGATAGAACATAAATATAAATCGTAGAAGACAAGCCAAGACAAGAGGACACAAGATGTGGCATTAGCCAGGGACAAACCCCATAATGTGCGGAAACCCTTGACCAATTCTTGTTTTATGTTCTTCAAAGTTCAGCAGAGAAAGTGAGAGAGATATTACATTTACAACAGAAGTCAACACTTTGACTTATCTTATTATGATGAGATCAGTTGAAGACATTCTGCTTCAACTGATTCTCCAAGGTGATGGCTTCACCTATCGTAGTGCTGCCTTTCGTCCATTTTCTGCACATAACCATGTGACACCATGCTGTATTGTCACAGTGTTGAACCTGGATGATTGAGCAGTTCCCATCTGCTCTCATCATCATGTTGCCCGATCTATCATCATGCTACCTCATACATTAGTATGTAGTCTCATTGCTGATCATGCTGCCCTTTATATCATCATGAAGTCCCATATATATGATGAGATCATTTGTGAGATCATGATCTTAGACACTAATCCTAGCCAAGGTTGACTCTTCTTGACTTGGTGATCATTGATTCTTTCATCTTACTGACGTTGTTATGATCCTTATCATTTTGATTGCCTCAGAGATACTTATTCATGAGAAGCTCTTGATCAATATTGAAACCTGATTCATCATTGTGATTATGCCGAAATAGTGACATATACATATGTGAGACTGAGATGACACCCAACATAATTTTCATTGTGCACTGTTGTTTATTACATCTAAACTGCCACAAGGATACCACTGAGATCTTTATGTATAGACTGCGGCTACATCAGTTCCTTCCTACATCCTAATTACCTTTATCACTGCAACTACCCTCTCCTTGGCTGTGGCTTCCTATGTTTTGATTACGGCCTGACTGCGGCTTCTTCATTCACTTTGGCTTCTATGGTTATAAGTGAGTTCTTGTCATACTTGTATAGCGTATACTTAAACTTGTATAGCATATACTCAAACTTCACGTGGAATGGCAGAGAGGAATGCGAGGTTCAGATGCGTGAATAGGTCTTATTGACCTAACCCATTGACTGCAATTAGATCTTCATAAGCCTGTGGCTCCTCTGCCATACGTGACTGCGATTATGACTGTAGCTTCTTCATTGACTGCGTGGGATTTTGACAGTGGTTTCATTGTTTCCCTTATTGTGGCTTCATTACTATGATGACCATTAGAGTTTCGATATTCATCCTATAGCTACTCTTTATTTCAGAGGCATCCGGGATCCTCATCACTGCAAATATGTCTGAATTGTATACATATGAATGTCTTCATGATTGTGCATAGGGTGTCCATGAACATTGTATAATGTCTCTGTTTGTATCCTCATAAGCCTGTAGATAGATCTTCATGACCTGTGTTGGATAAGGTTAGGGCATCATCTGCAGCTAGGGCTCCTTCTAGACCAATGTATTCCTTTTTTTCTCTCCTTCTCCTAAAACCCAAGACGTGGAGAGGAGATCACCTCAAGAATACATGCCTTAAAATGACTTCAAGTTCTCACCAATTTATATTAATACATGGATGATGAATAGACATGTCTATTGGGCTTCTGAGCCTAATCAAGTTGCTGGTCGGCTTGATAATAATTCCATAATCAAAATAAATTCATATCTCCATAAATATTTATCGGAATCGAATGATCTTTAGATCAATCCTACACCTCTCGACGAGAGGGATCCAATAAAAATATTAGCCACCATAAATAAGCTGACCCACATGGAGTTTGGCCCTACTTGCAAATTTAACACTCTTGAACATGACACTTTTTGTTTTGTGCTGAGTTTGGATATCCTCCATTGTATCGTTGACCTCCCTGGATTGGGCTATACATTTTTGCATTCCATTTGGTCTCTGCCATGTCATCGTGACCACCAATCCTATGGATCCAAAAGCTGCCAAACTTCCAGTCGTGTCACCAATATGTTCAAGAAATGTCCTTCTGCAGTTACATTTACCTCTGATTCTTTGTATCATCCAAAATCATTTTGCATCCTTTTGTCTCGCGTCGATGATGTGGGATACATTATGGACCTCCTTTGACACAGTCGCTTTCCGTTGACTTCAACTCATTATCCGGGAAGTTGATCGAGAGATTCCCTTCTAGTACCTTAGAGGCTGCAAGCTCTAATGGCAAGCTCTTCACACTCGACAACAAATTCACATCATTGGCTTTCAATCAAGTGATTTCATGGGTGTTTGACTTCAGTTCCTCTATTCGCACGTCGTGGATTGTGCTGATAGTACCTTGAGGGCCATTGTCATTATTGGTGGTTTCTCTCGTGGTTGTTAGCAGTTAACATCATTGACTGGTAATCAAGTGACTTTCTAGCATGCTCGATATCAACACATTTACTCACATGTTAGAATTTGTTCTTTGATTGGGTCATGTTGGAGCAAAAGACCCTGGATTCAGATCACAAAGGTCGAGGTTGCAAAGTGATGTGACATGACTATGTTTATATACATGTCTCTTTCAGATGGATGGTTGTGACCATACCATGAGCTATCATATGTGATCCTTCTCGTTATTGGATGGCTGCGACCATACCTTGTTATCACTATGATCCTCTTTGACGAATGGCTACGCCCATACCTAGATCCATTTACATGATCATTCTCTAGATGGTTGTGTCCATGCCATAATTCATGTATCATTTGACATATTTCTCAGTTATGTATATGTATATGTACTTTCTTGCAGGTTTTCTGACGGCAGACTACGGTTCCCCGCACTGATTTATAAAGCATTTCATCCCTCACTCTAGTTTGACCTTCACGCTTTAGGGGGCATCTATTACACAACATTTTGTCAATGTCCCTATACTCCCCGTTCCTTGATCCTGGAGGACCTCTACAGTGAACCCTACATGATTTCCCTTCATGAAGAAACTCCCATTATGTCCCTCTTCATGAGCAGATCAATTCGCCTTTACACCATTTCCCCTGAAACTTCTATTTTTCCCAGTTTATAAGACTAGCGCTAATGGCTCGTGTATTCCTCAAACTGATATGCAGGAACTAACACTATCCCTAGCACCGGCTGGAGTGACTGAGCCATCTTTTCCTTATGGAGTCACTTGATTGAATATGCCATCCTACGAACTAGGAATAGCCTATCTATCTTTCTAGCACACTGAATCTGCACAGGTTCCCTCAGACCAATGAACCCAAGTGTATATGAACATTGTAATGTGTCCAAGTTCCTAGTGGCAACAATATCCTAACATGCTACTCAAAATTCAACTGCCCAAAACTCCCTTCCATCCTCTGTCAGCCCTCCTTTCGACCTTTTTGCTTCCACTTTCCATGACAAAATGATTTCCCCATTGAGAAGCCTCCCCAAAAAAGTTCCCTCATAAAAATCTCTCCCCCGAACTTATCTCCTTTGAATTCCCAAATTCATCTCACCACCTCTCCACCTATTAATTCCACCTAACTCTCATATTTTACTCTTTAGCCACCATAACCTTATCTCTTCCACATGTCCCTTTCCCTAATTAATATAATGGGTGGTCAACTCAATCACTCACCCACTATTAATGCAGTGTAAAGCAATATAAATTTTATTAATTCCACCAAACTCTCATTTTTTACTCTTTAGCCACCATAACCTTATCTCTTCCACATGTCCCTTGCCCTAATTAATATAATGGGTGGTCAACTCATTCACCCACCCACTATTACTGCAATTAATGCAAAGTAGAGTAATATCAATTTTATTAATTCCACCAAACTCTCATTTTTAGCCACCATAAACTTATCTCTTCCACATGTCCCTTGCCCTAATTAATACAATGGCTGGTCAACTCATTCACCCACCCACTATTAATGCAATTAATGCAATGTAAAGTAATATAAATTTTATTAATTCCACCAAACTCTCATTTTTTACTCTTTAGCCACCATAAACTTATCTCTTCCACATGTCCCTTGCCCTAATTAATACAATGGGTGGTCAACTCATAGTTGTAGCTCTCTAGTTGTGTGAGGGAGAAATGTGATTTGGTTTGGAGTGAAGCCTAAAGGGAAGAGCCTTAAAATTACTATCATTGAGGCCATCATGGAATGCTAGTAGAAGTGTGTGGGAACCTAGTCTTTTCAAAGGAGAACGAAAACGTCAAGACAACAATTGTAATATCTTCTTGATTCAATATATATGAAAATATCGATTGATTTCCTACATGATTTGTTATCTTACATATTCATGGCTTAATGTTTCTTGACTTGTTAAGTAGGTTGAATTACAATTTGTATATTATCACGGTTGTTGTTTCCTATTGTTTACTTGTTTCAGGTGTTTGAAGAAGGAAGCGAGAGATAGCTGGAGAGAGCAAGCAAGGACATCATCAAATGGGATAAGCATACTAAGAGGTAGGCCATCTTAATTAGTTCTAACCTAAGGAAATCTTCCATAGAATGTATCTGTTGTGGCTAGACCCATTATCAGGCTAGAGGAATTTATTTGTGTCTGCATTTATAACTTTACTTCACCACAAGGAGCACTACTTAGTATTGATTATGGTACAGACATACAGAGGGAGTGAAGCTTCAAGGATTCATCGATGCAGATTGGGTAGGGAGTCCAACCGATAGGAAGATCACATATGGAATGATCTTAAGTATTAGGTCCGCGACATTTTGTTGGTACATAAGGAAACAAAGATCGGTTCCACTTAGTTCGACAGAGGCATCGTACATGGTTGTGATTCAGGCAACATGTGAGGCTATCTGAATGAGGAAGATCCTGGTTGGTTTGTTTGGTCAGCAGATGGATCCAACTATTATTTACTGCAATAATCAAAGTTGTATCAAAATCTCTGAAAATCCAATTTTTCATGATTGATCCAAGCATATTGATATCTGATATCATCATCTCAAAGATTGTGTATGGAGGCAGATTATGTTGTTAGAGTACATTCCCACGGAGGAGAAAGATGTTGACATTTTGACAAAGGCATTGCCAAGATGTAAATTTGAGTTTCATAGAGACAAGATTGGGGTCGCTGATAACCACTTTATTGTTGAGAGGGGATGTTGAGAAACGGCAACAAGAAATTACAATTTAATTTGTCCTTGAATTAAAATGAGAATTAAAATCGAATTCTATTCTCATAACAACTTGTAAATAGTTAATTACATTTAATTAACTTAATTAGATTAGGAATTTCAAGTTGGAAGTCTTTTTGAAGTCATGTATATGTTCTCCCAAAGTTTTAAGGGTCTAGTATGACTTTATATTGAGTTGGAAATTAGATCACTCCGTTTATTGAGTTATGTTCAGTTAAATTAGTTCCAAACTGTTTGTGGAACTAATGAATAGTTAACAATCCGTTGGTGCACTAGTGCATCGACAAGTGTCACTCTAGTTAACTAAAGATTCCCTCATTAAAAACTCATGCATGTTGATTCTGAGAAATACCTAGTTGAGACTAGAGTGTAGGGACGATATACTATCAGTTGTATTATTTATTGGAGTGTAAATATCATGCATGCATCAGGCATTGATCCTATGTTTGGATTGCATAGTTTTGGAAGCATGAATTCCCTTTAAATATGGGCTATTCATCCTAGGAATTACACAACAGCTTAGGGGCTTGGAGAGCTGCAAAATTAGCTAAGTGTTGACCAAGAGATAGCTTGTGAGGTGAGAGAGTTGAGCATACTTGTGCGGAATTGTTCTAGTGAGAACAAGATTTGTATCTTCACTCATGTTTCTGATATATGCAATACAGATAGTAGGGTTTTTAGCAGTGGCTTTCCCCAAATACATATTGTGTTATGTGCCATTGATTTATCTTCTTGTTGTTCATATTGTTTTCATCGATCTATTGGCTTCTGCTAGTTGAAAGTAGAAGTAGATTCATGTCCTATGATTTAGTAAATTGCATGAGCTTGTGAATCTACATGAAATTCTACAAGTTGCACATCAAACGAAAGAAGAGCTCCTTACGGATTGGATCATGTGACAAGACGGCACCACAATTTTGTGGACCATTCAATATTATTTAGAGGATTGGGCCAGTAGCCTATCGACTTGCACTGCCTCTGACAGTGAAAGTCCATCATGTTTTCCATGTGTCTTTGCTTAAGAACTATGTTAAATATGTTGATCATGTGATTGACTGGTCCGTATTACAGGTGGAACGGCATGGAGAATTCTTGCCAAAGCCTTAGTGTATATTGTAGAGAAAGGTGCTCTTGCTTTGAAACTGAGCAATTAAGTAAGTTAAGGTGAAGTGAAAGCACTTTGGGCCCGATGAAGCTACATGAGAGATGGCGGATCAAATGCGGGCTATATATCCTTCCTTGCTTTTCTGGTTGAGGCAAAGTAGTTTTGTTGTGGTGTTTTGTGATATGTTTTGGTGATGTTGCTATATGTACATATGTATATGGATGTAAGTACCACCATGAGATATGTTATAAAACTCCAATAAGTGGTATGGGTGTCATGTCATTATGATGTTATGTTTGTTATGTTTTCATGTTGATTTGCTTCATAGCAGGTTGATCATTGTAAATACTTCAGAGCTAAGTTATAAAGCTCCATCAGAAGTATATTTCTTCTTACAATAGTTTTGTGGTTATAGGTGTTGTTAAACACCGAAGATGGTGTTCCCCCAAGGAGGAGGGTTCTACAACAACCCTCGTGAAAATTCCATTAATAAAAGTTAATAAAGGGAAAACAATAACCACGATTGATGGGACACTTATTCCAAGTTAAATGTTGGTCAAAATATAGGTGATGGGTATCACTTGTGATTGTTTAATGGCTAAGGAAATTGAAAAAGGTAATGGCTAAGGCTTTGTAGAGGAAAAGTGAAATTTTTGTCCCATTTATTTATTAAAATAAGGGAAATTAGGAGAAAAGGAAGGTGAAAGGTCATAGGTTTCATGTGAGGAGGAAATTGAAGGAAAATAATGGAAAATGAAGAAAATAGAGACCTCGTTCATAAAAAGGCTTCTGAGGATTAGTTGGTAACCTTTCATTAGTTCAATTTTAGAGTTGTCTCATTATTATCTTTCTCTCATACTCTTGGATACTTATAGTTTTCTTGGAGCACTCCTAGAAGGTGTGGAATACTTGGATTTTTGGAGGAAGAAGGAAAAGGAAGAGCAGGAAAGTGCAAGAGGACATTGGGATCAACAACTATAGCGGGATTTCTTACAGGTACCGAGTTGCATGTATTTTGCTTCACTAGTTTTGGCATGCATTTCATATGCATGTGGATTATTGGTCATCATCTAACACTGACATGGATGATTGCTTGGATTGACGAAGGATTACCTAGCCTTGCCATTTCTTAGATAGCCATGGTGATCGTGGGTTTATTTCATTGTTTTGTTTTTGTTGGTTCTCATGTTTCTGTAGATTGGGTTGAGTTATTAGTTCCTGGAAGCCCTAGTTGGACAAACGCTCTAGAAGCCCTGTAACATCTTGAGTTGAATTACTAGTCCTGGAAGCCTTGGCTGAACAAACACTCTGGAAGACCTTGGTGGGTTGAGATACTAATTTTGGAAGCCTTGGTTGGGCAAACATTCTAGAAGGTTGACGACAATTGTGGGTTGAGTTACTAGTCCTACAAGCCTTGGCTGGAACAAACACCCTGGAAGCCCTAAAAGGCTTGGACAGAGACCAATCTGATGATGGTTTTGTGATGTCCGGCCGTGAGGTGGAATAAATATTTGATTGCTTGAGGTGGATGGCCTCTGGAAGCCCTGGACAGTTTTTTATTGATGTGTTCTATGAGATCCCACATTCATTCTTGGAATATGGCATGGGGGTGAATGGGTGGAGAGATATTTGGCTTAACCATTCTACGGTCGAGTGGAACGAGGAAGTCCGGTCTCGGGTTTAGATTTTGCATCATCAAAATGAGGTTATCTCTCCTTGTATTTCTATGAGCATTATACTGGATTATATGTGGTTTATACGGTGTTGATTTCATTAGTATTAATTTTGTTATTATGCTAGTTATATATGTGTTTTATGAAACTAGATATGTATAGCTCTCATCATGTTTTTATTTGTAAATGAATGATCAATGTATCTATGATCTAGTGGATGAAATGGCTATTAATTTGTTGAGGCATCAATGTCTCTTAGCCTCAGCTAAGTATGATAACCCTACGCTTAGATATGTTATTTACGCCTATAGATTACATACTCATGATATGTTTGATGAAATTTCTGTCATGGATAGTAGGGGTCTCGTCAAGGTCTCATTCAAGTGATTGCATTATATTATCATTTACTCAATGTTATTTTCTTGTTTTGAAGATGTGATTTAATTATGGATAGTGACCTAGGCTCTAGGCCTAAAAAAGCGGCTCAAATCCAAGGGACATTGGCACAACACTGACAAAAAGAGTCCCTGGACGTTGGCTTGTAGGTTTGTGAGAGCATCTAGAGGTCCATGGATGCTGGAATGCCCATATCATGAGAGCGTCCAAAGGTCAAGTAGTCCAAAATTTCAGTAGGACCTAGGGTTGGTTGGCACAAAGGTTGGGTTGGTTCTTGAGGGGCCTAACGCTGATGTCGGATGTCTGTATGGTGTTTTTCCGACTGTTCCACTTCCTTAACATAACTTATGTGGTCGAATCATATCATAGTGGCCTCTCATCACATGTTTATCCCAACTAGACGATTGCTTGGGTAGATTTGGGAGGAGGGTGTTACGACTTATAAGTCCAAAAAGTGCTAGAAGCATCAACTATATCAACTTCAATTGTTAAACAAGAAAATGGTAGTCATCATCATATTTCTATAGGAGTGTGCCCGTCATAGACATCCCACTACTCCAGGTTTGGAGGTCACATGGTGAGAATATAACAAAATAATGTGTATCATATATTATCGGTCCATCTCTTGACATCAACCCATTAATAACATTGATTTTTTATTATTACGTAGCCTCGTTCTAGCCTATAAGTTTTTTTTTTTTTTTGAATTAGACTAATTCTGTTAATCAAGAATATGGTACAAGATGATACAATCAAGAGAGACATAAAACCGACAACCAGAAATGATAGGACTATCAACCTCGGTTCCAGAGAAGGAGTGAAACAAGCAAGAAGCTACAACATGTGGCTGGAAGCAAAAAGACTGACTTCTACCTAGAATGGGCAGATGCCTCAACACGAAGCTTTTTCCCTTTCCTTTTTTTGACTTCGACCCAACCATCCTGGGGTGAATGAGCCATAACAACTTAAAGATTAGGGATCTCCACCGGGGGCCCTCCTTTCCTGAATCATAGGACGAGGTCAAATGGACGTGTTTCTAGGCGATGACTGTATCGGAGAAATGCACCGGACCATTGGTGGAAGGGACCATGGAATGAGGGGTTTGATCCAAATCTGTATCGCTACCTTCATCTTTAGAGCTAGAGGAATTAGAATCCATGACTGGTGGTGGAGAGGAAGGAGCCGATCGTTCGGACTTGGGCTTGGAGAGGTTATCCTTATTCATTTTTGCCGAGAGAGAGGGGCAGGTGTTCTGCAGATGCCCTAATTGGTGTCAATGGCGGCAATGGAATGCAGTATTTTCGTAATCCAGTGTCTTGGTCTAGACATAGTCGTTTATCTTGAGATTGATTTGTTCTAGAAGTCCTTTGCTCAAATCTAACTCCACACATATTCTGGCATATGTGTAGAGACCTTTATGTTCCCGCCAGAAATCTCCCATGATAAAACTGCCCAAGGTGTTGCCCATGTCTTCAAAGACAGCACCATGCCACAAGTGGGCAGGTAAGTTTGGGAGCCTAATCCATACAGGTGTCTTGGTAATGACAGCAGTTGCTGGATCAAAATCTGGGAACCAAGGAGTCAAGAAGAGCCCTGCAGTCCCATGAACCAAGGGCCCTCTTCTAAAGCCTTTTCATAATGCTTACTGTCATAAAATAGAACAATGAAGTATCCTTTTGAACAGAAACTTATCTTGCAATGATGAGTCTAGTTTGCATGGATCCATGCATAGAGATCTTGAGATTGCGGCCATAGTCTGTTAAATATGAAAATGATGGCTCTTTCTGCAAATCCTTGGAGCAGGTTTGCAGGACCTTCATTGGTGATTTCAACAGAGGGAACTTCCTCTATCTTGTCAACCAAAAAAGGCTCAGCTTTAAGACCTACCGGGGGTTTGGGATTCTCAGAATGTACTGCATCTTTGTAAGAGAAAGGAGAAGCAGAGGATGATTGTCCCGCTGCACCTCCTCTCAAACGACGGGATAACACCAAAGAGTTGCTTCTAATAATGCTATAAGAAGAGAGGGTAAGAAGGTCTTCAAGTTGCTTACCTTGAAAGAGAAGTCTCTGAACGCCTGAAGGGATACCAATCTGCTGATCTAGATCTAGCTTGAGATCCAACACCAAATCTAAAGAACTGGCCCATTGCAGGATGGTTCTGCCTGAAGGTAGAGAAATTTGGATCTAAAAGGAGTCAAAGAAGTGCCCAGACACAGTGCCAGGGCTTCTTTTGCGTCCGAGAGAAGATCTACCATGGCGATGATAGGGAGGGGATTTCTCTAGAGAACTAGATCTTGAATTCACCAGATCTAACCCTGAGATTCTACTCTGAGCTGATTGCTCACCTCTAGACAGCTTATGCAGGGATTGGCCTTCTAGATCTGGCCAACATGGGGGTCGAACTTTAGTATGCGGGTCTAAATCGAAGAGACCAGGGCTCGATCCATGCAACATACCCTGGATCAAGGCATAAGTTGCCCAATCAGGGCTCATCAGTAGCCTCTCGAATAGGTAGAAAATAAGATCTGCATCGTTGAGGTGCCTGATCCATGAGCACTTCCGAAGCAAAGCCGCCCCTTTTAATACGAGCGGGAGAATCTTAGTTATAGTCGCCGCCTGTATAAACTCAATATGTAGCAGATCCGATCGGATTCGCTCCTCTGTGTTTCTAATAAACCCTAACAGCAGCGAATAACCTAAAACCCTTACTCTCGTCGGCAGGAAGATGACCAATGCGAATCCTGCGATATCGGTCTTCTGGCCTGTGGTACAATCATGGCTTGGCAGACATGGGTAAGGCGAAGAGCCATTTCCGTCGCAGGGATTGAAACCAGATCCAAAAAAAAAACCTCTCGTCGCAGAGCTCCCTCTAAATCTAGGACTTACCAAAGCATTCAAAAAATTCATAAAAGTTAACTAAACTATATCTTTTCATTCTAGCCTATAAGTTACTTCTCATTGAAGAATGTGAATACAAACAACTATATATATATAGATATAGAAATATATATAATATGGTCCTAATCATCATATTATCAAATCGGGTATCGACATATCAAAATTCTCAATTAACCTCAACATACTAGATGTAAATCATAGATTAGATATATTAATCAACAAAACATAATTCATGGAATGTTTTATACAAATAATTCCATTTGTCCAATTTTAAATAAATAATATTAGATAGCATTTATCAATCATACAAAATGAAAATACAAATAGGGCATAAATATATGTAGTTGTCTAGCTCAAATTGTGGCATCACATGTGGTCAAAAAGTGAGGGCTACTCTCGATGTAAAGTATCTGCTTCCTCCTACATAGTAGACCATAGGTCATATTTGTCCTGCTAGACCTTAACCCAATCCACCAAGAATCCTCGAGCTCTTAAGCTCTGTGGTCCAATACACTTAAAGATGTAACTATAATACTTCCCATGTATAATACCTAAAATTCCCTTCACCTGAGTGTGAGATTCAGAAAAAACATACCTTCATATAAGAGATTCATGGAATACATCATGGGTTTTAAACAAGTGAAATGGCAATAGAAGACGATAGGAAACTGGTCCAAGTTTCTCTTTCACCATAAAAGGTACTATAAAATTGGGTGACAATTTCATCACTTTTCCAAACCAAATCATGTTTTTGTTGGGTCATAATCGAATAAAAATGTGCCCCGCCACCTCATATGTTCGATTTGTCCTATGTGTATGGGCATACATTTTCTTCCTATCATGTCCTTCCTTTAACTTTTTATGAATCTTAATCACCTTCTCCTCCATTTCTTGTACCAATTTAGGCCTTACTATTACTCTATCCTCCAACCTTTCCCAATGTAGTGTTGTCCTAAGTGGCCTCCTCTCTTGAGCTTGTTAAGGAGGTATCCCGATGGAACTATGGAAATTTTTTTCGTTGGTGAATTCTACCAATTGTAGGTACTTGTATATTGAGTTTGGTTATCAATAACATACATTGTAAGCATGCATTCCATAACCTAATTTATTATTTCTGTTTTCCAATATGTTTCTAAATGATATGTAGTGCTCAAGTTCAATTGAGTCTTTGACACTAACTATAAACATGTCCAATGCCATGCACACAAAGAGTCTCTATAAATAATGATCCTTAAAAGTAACCCATGTATCCAGATAACTTTAGTTATAAACCTTTATGCCACAATGATGACATCATTAGTGTTTCTAACTATGATGAAATTGGTACTTGTGGTCAGCTTATCAACTGCAAATAAAATTTCGTTGTTATTTTTTGATGTGAGTGGAAAACCTACAACGAAATCCATTGAAATAAACTCGATTTAGCTATAGGTATGTCATGTGGTTGTAGGAGTGTTGTTAGGTGGTAATGGTCAATATTCAAATGCTAACATTAAAGACACCTAAAAAAAAACTTGACCATGTTACATTTCATGCCTACCCAAAAGAAAAACTTCTTCATGTCTACACACATCTTCTTCATGCTAATATGTGCACAATAAATTGTTCTATGTGACTCCTTGAGGATGTTTCTTTGTATACCCCCTTCCTTAGTAATGTACATTCTTCCCTTAAGCCTGAACAATTCATCTAGTTCAAGGGAATATACCTCAAACCTTCTATCTACTTCCCACTCTGTAGAGTTTATGTAACCTTTAGATACCAAATATCTTTGAAGAGCTTTTCGATCACACACTCCCTTAAATTGAACCTCAAGGATACCAAGGAGAATATTTGTGGTCTTCTTCTTTTTGGATCAACAACCCTGGTTTCCTTTGCATTAATGTAAAACATCCCAAAATCATACTCATTCATGAATTCAATCCATCACCTTTATTTAGTATTCAAATCCCTTTAAGTGAAGAGATGCTTCAATCTCTCATGATCAGTCTTTGGCTCAAATCTTCTCTTGTTGAGGTAATGCTTCCAAAGATACAATGCTAGCATCACCACTACTAATTCTAAAGTCATGGGTAGCATACATCTCTTCATGTTACTTCAAATTCCTGGATTCATAAGATATTACCTCCCTTTCTTGAATTAACATAGCTCTTAATCCTTGTTTCAAAGCACCTATGCAAATAGTAAAGTCCTTCTCCATGTCTGACACTTGAAGGATCAAAGAGCTAGTTAGTAATATCTTTAGCTCAACGAATACAATGTTTCATTCATTAGCCTATTCATACTTAACTCCATTGCATTATAACGTGGTGATTGATTTCATGGAATCTAAAAACTTTCTATGAATCTACAATGATAATCGGCTAACCCCTTGAAGCTACCCATTTCATGAGCATATTTTAACGTCGGTTAACCCATGATGGCCTTCATCTTTTTTTGGTTAGTTAAATTCCTTCTCATAAAATGATGTGGCCAAGATAATGAATCTCCTTATAAAAGAAAGAGAATTTCAATATCTTGTTGTACAACTTATTTTCCCTTAAACATGTCAACACAATCATTAAGTGCACTTCATGCTTCTATTCATTCTTGGAATACACAAGAATATCCTCCAGAAAGACTTGCACAAAGTTGTCCAAATACTTCTGCAACATAGAATTCATGAAGCTCATTAACACTGTTGGTACATTGGTTAAACTAAACGGAAATACTACAAACTCGTAATTCCCAAATTCAGTTTGAAAGGTGGTTTCTGGAATGTCACATTCCTTAATCAAAGAGACCATCTATTTCGTGTATTTAGTAGTTAACCTTTACCATGTCTTGATTTAAGACCCTATAATCAATGCACAATCTTAAGGAACCATCTTTCTTCTTCAAAAAAGCCACCAATGCACCCCAATGTGAAATACTAGGTTTAGTAAATCTCAATCTAATAACTCCTTTATATGCATCTATAACTAGCGATGTTCTAGAGCCCTCACCCTATAATTTGTATTGGATATTGACTCCATACTAGGTTTTAAGCATGTTTTAAGTCAATTTTAAAATAAATTTACCTCTCGGTATGTAACCTTGGCAACTCTTGGAGTAAAACATCCCCAGACTCTAATAGAACTAGGCTATGATCTAGGGATGGTCCCTTCATGTCAATTATGTCCACTACCACATGTAATTTATAGCCCTCTCTAATGCAACATTTTACCTTTAGCGTTGAGTTGTGTCATAGGGACACTTCCTTATTAATGTCATAGATCTTAGTTGATCTACTTGCATCATTTGAACATATCACATTCTTCTTGAAACAATCCATAAAATGTCTATGATCTTCTAGCTAGTCCATTTGAATTATTACATCATATCTTCCGAGGGCTATGATGCATGCCTTCAAATTATTTGTACATATCGAGAGGTTTATGAAACATTGGGAAACAATAGGTCCTATCGCTTTTCTTATCATAACATTCATTTGAATTAATTTAAAATAATCATTCTCATAGGCTGCCAACATGCATTTTCCTAACACAAATGGTGAAATGAAATTATTTGTAGCAGCAAATCAAATAAAGTATTAATTTTTACATGATTTATCATACCTAAGGTTTCCACCACAGTAGATTGTTTCTCATTTGCATGGTTATCAACCACCACATAAATCTGATGGTGGATTCTTGATCTTCCTAGAAGTACTTTCCTTCTCTACGAGTGGTACCAAGTTATGGCTCAGGGTAGTCATGTTGGTAACGAGGTCCCACACATCCCCAACAAGTGATGCGAGGTAGATTGTGGATAGAATTATATGTATCCCTTTGGAATGAGCTCGTTCCCCCTCGAACCTATACCTCTACTTGCACCTCCATATGTCTATCCTAGACTTGCACCAGTCCTTGAAGTTTCTCATGAAGCTTCATTGGCAGCAATTGATATCTTTGCTTCCATTCTTCTCACTACAAGCCTATTTTCATAGAACGATTACCTACAAATTACTCCCATGGAGAAGGTACGAGGAGCCTTCTCCACAAGTCTTAGCTGTTGTGGAATCATAACACTATTTGCCCCTTTTAAGTCCATGTGCTCTTCTACATATAGAGTGTTTTCAATAGTTTCTACAACTAAGCATAGTTTCCACATTTGTACCATTTCCCTCACAGTAGGGCTCAATCCATTAAAGAGATGATCTTCCTGAGGCTAATTAATGTCCATGTAGGATACATACTTAACCAACTCCATGAAATTGATCTCATAATCTCCTACTATTCTACTTCCTTGAACCAAAGCATGAAGGAAACCTACTTGCTACTCTTCATGGTATGGTAGCAGGCACTTTTCCTTAACCTTTATTCAAATAACACCTAGGTGACAACATTGGGAGTGAGGTGCAATTATCTCTCTAGGTTACCCCACCAATTCAAAGCATTGTCTCTGAGTTAAAGTATCACTATCTTAGGCTTTTAATTGAACCACAATTGAACATCCCTTAGTGCAAAACATCTCATCATTCCTTCTAACCAAGCTTCTGCATGTTCACTAGTATAGTCTCTAACAAAATCTTGAAGATTAATATTTTGGAGCTCCCTAGAGATATATTTTGTTCGAGGCCCTCATTCAAATTCTCTTGATCCCTTAGGGTTTCCAACCCCTGAAGGAGGGTGCTCTACTTCCAACTCAGTTTCTTAGTTCCCTCTTCAAGTTTCTTTAATCCCATCGAGGGAGTATAAGATGAGAGCCAAATTTAGTGATGAGAATGGTGGTTATGGTGGAGGTGGGCCTTGTAACAACACTCTCTGGCTCAATTCCCTTGCATTCCTACCATTCTTAGTTGGCTGAATATCCACATGGCACACAATGCTCATTAGCATGACTCATGACATTCAAAGATCTTACATTGGTCACACATATATACAAAACGATAAGTGTAAGTTTTCTTTTTACTTTGGTTGTAAATGAGTGTTATTGATATTGAGTAGATCCTCATGCATCTACTAAATCCTCTCCCGTTGCTAGCCAAGTGTGCACTACAATTCCCTTCCAATCACCCTCAAGCATCTTCGTAGCTTCAAATTCCCTGCCCAACAACCTTATTTAGTCAATTAAAGTATTAATGTTAATTAACATTTAAATATTATTTAATAAGTTATCTTTTGGTTGATATAATTATAAATATTAATCTTACATTCAATGTATATGAGGGCTCTCCATTAGTTGATATAATTACCAACCTAATCCATCTTAACTGCAGATCTACCAAGTGTACCAAGTGTCGGGAGAGATCAAATCTCTTGAGATACAAACATCTTTTAGAATGAAAATAGATTTGATCCCTCTCGGCACTTGGTATATCCAAAATTAAGATGGATTAGGCTGGTATAATATATATGTAGTTGATATTGTAATATTTTATTTATATTTCAAATGTTGAAACATGCCCCCTCATGTTGTTTTCCTATATGCATACATTTAATTATTTGTATTACTAATGTTTTCTAAAATATTACTTATCATATCCATATCAAACATTGAGAGAATTACAAATATCCCTAATACATTGGATTAGAAAGCAATTATTAATGGAATAAGAATTCTCTCAATCTTTCTCTTTATATATACGTTTCATGTTAAAATCCTTTAGTCAACCTGCCTATTGAAATATTTTATTTATAACCTATGCTAAACTTTTCTTTGTTATTAATGATTTTAAATTCTTATATATCAACTCTATATTAGAAATAAAATAAATGACACTTCTCCGTAGTTATGGAAGGTGAAAAATATAAGAATTTTTTTAATTTAAATTACTTTATTTTTCTCTATTAAAGTAGATAATAATTATGTATGTAATATGAACTTGAAAAGTTTATTTTTGTTTGATTGTAAAATTTTTTTTTTTATTTGTATTTTTTAGATGCTTATTGAATTGATATGTATATTTTAAAAAATAATAATAGTAAAATTAATTAAATGTATGGATATAGGAAAAAATTATGAGGGGGCATATTTTAACATTTTAATGTGGAGAACATGAATTATTATTGTACAATTTTTAAATATAACAGTGAGAACATCTCTCCTATACAAAATTGTAGAGTACCTCTCTAAGCAAAAATATCTACCTTACATATGAGACTACCATTAATTAATTAACTTATTACATTAACATTATTAGTTAATATAAACATCTATTTAATCACCAAAATATAAATATATATAGTATATATATTAATTATGTAATACATACTACATATAATACGCCTATTTATTTCATTAACTTAATCTATTATATTTATAATATTATATTACAAAATATATAAATAAACATATGAACTTATAACAAATACATATGCATTCGATTACAATGTTGAGGTCAGGGTCTTGCCTGAGGGCCATGTGCCACCTGAGTAGCTCACCAACCCTAAATAGTACTCTCCCACCACACTTCAGCTAACCTAGTTCAGGTTCCCTATTCTTACACGCAGGTCTGTCCTTTCATTTTCATGGCAAAGATTGGTACTTTGTTCTAACCTTCCGAACGTATTTTCGTGGGGATTCCGTTTGTGCATTTAATTGTGCAAAAACTGAGAACTTTGCTTCCGCAGATTGGTTACGCATCCTGGACTTGCGATGGAACGACACTATTTGTATCATAAGCCTACATTTTTTTATCACATGCTGAGTTGTTATATACTGTGGTAAACAGTGGTTCCACTAAAGGTACACTACCCTTTTCAAAGGAAGACCTCGTTATTATTCTCTATATCTGAAGTGCGGGCAGTTGTCCAAAACCTGTTGTTTTAACATCTAAGAAATATAGCAGAACATTATAGTTCGGAAGGGACTTGTCCTTCAAGGATTCTTTTCTAGGATAAAGATCAGTTAATGGTGCAAATACGCAGTCACTGGGAGAGAAAACACTTTCAGATGGGCCTTTTGTTACTGTGATACTAATTAATGGATCAATAAATGAAGGGAGAAAGGAGTGTGGTTCGAGGACTTTATCACCTTTCTGCATAATTCTTTGTGCTTGGTTTCGTCTAGCTCATAGGTTGGAGAGCGTACGTGCTAGTGAGGCATCTTTAAAGCGGCGTACTTGTGAGGATGACATGCTTTACTGCAGCTTGTTGTGAAATGCAGTTTTAAATACAAGAAGCATTGCCGAGTATGCCGCAAATGTATAGTTGGTTTTGAACATCATTGTCGATGGATTAACAGTTGTATTGGAAGAAAGAACTACGAGGAATTTTTTGTTCTTATGGTATCTTCCCTATTCTTCTTCCCTATTCTTGCTTATTTCGTAATGGTCAATAGGAAGTTTCGTACTTGTGTGCTATTTTCCTGATTGGAGTCACTTTGATTATGTGCAAGCTAGGAAATAGTTTCTCTCTTGGACCATTCATTGTGGTATTGGGTTCTTGTACTCCCTTGGCTATGATTGCGGCACTATCCCCTAAAACAACTTTTCTTCTTTCACATCTTGGCATCTTGCTCATAAAAAAGGGTGATGTTGACTGAATTTGAATGACTTCTCTAAGGTATCCTAAGCCTGCTAGTGTCACTTACGAGGATCCAGAATGTATCATATGCCAATATTTTCTACATATTTTTGTTATTGTGCGCAGCTGTCGACAAGATGCTTTCATCCATCTACAACGTGCAGAAGGGATTTGTGAATATCATCTGAGTAGAGTCTTCTGCATCGTCATTCTATGGAGAGCTAGGGACTTTCTCTGTGTGGAACACGATTTTTTCCTGAAAGAGGCAGCATAGCATTGGGAAGGATAGGCTCGAGTTCGAAGTAGAAGGATGTCTGCAAAACTTGGGTTTTTCAACATAACCAGACTCTGGTGGAGACACTGGTATACCTTTTCCTGTGATTTTTGCAGCATGCTCAAGTAACAACAGGAAACAACTCAATTTCTAGAGTTGTAAGTGGATTGAGAGAGCATCGAGTGTCTCAGGCTCCACCATGGGATCCTACATCATATGAATATAATGTTTTATATATTTTTTTTATCATCCTAAAAACCTAGCAATATAAAATAATTTCCAATCTCAATTTCTCTTTTCTGGATTGAAATATGGATTTTTTTTCGGAAACTATTATTGTCATTAAATGTATAGTTTGTTCATCAAACTGCTAAATATAAAACAATATTTCTTATTTATTTATATATGGAATTTTATTTTGGAAAATTATTATTGTGATTAACTGTATAGTTTGCTCATCAAATTGCTAAATACAAAACAATATCTCTTATTTATGTGTAGTTGTACATTTTTTCCCTTTATTGGTATAGTTATTAATCTTGAAATTCTCAAGTTTACCCCGAGGATTTTGATTTGCAAATTGCCATACATATTCTATTGGATAATTTGTTGTAACATATCTAATAAATTTATAATAAGATTTACTAATTTTTGGTAGACTTCTAGATTTACTAAGCTATTGTTTTTATAGATGTAAGATATACAATAAAAAAATAGTGAGCAAACAAAAATACAATCACTCACAACCATAACAACAAAAGATACCAGAAGGTGATGCTATTGTGCTATCTCTTTTTGAAGGGAAATTGATACAAGTACAAAGAAGTGAGGCTTATGGCCCATGGGTTGCTACAATGTGCAAACCCTCTTTATTTGCTGGCCCATGGGCTGTTACAATTTGCAAACCCTGTTTCTTTGTTGTCTCCCTATCTATTCTCCACTACTCTACTTATTTATGAAACAAAATATAGTAAAATAGAAAGGAACACATTTTCCTCTTAGTCTGCAATTATAACACAACTTGATAGCCTACTAGTGGTTAAATTTGAGTTCTTCAACTCTTAACTATAATTACAATATCGATTGTTCTAGAGTCTTCCTTATCATGGTCATGTGGATAGCCATTTTTCATGAATAATGGAGGTATCATGGTGTTACACTAAGGTCAACTTTCGAGTGGCAATGACTTTTACATACAATCTCTTATTGAGGTTATTCATACAACATTGAAAAAATATCTATCTATGTGTGGAATAGCTCTAGGGGGTGCAACACTTAAGCAACAAATATTAGCCCTCTAAAAATTTCGTTGACCATTGAAAATACTTTATGAGGATTTTAGCCCCTAATTTACCTAACCAGGACATTTTATTAAAAATGGTTTTATGATCTAATTCCTATACTTTTTCCACTTTGCAATCATAAAGATGGATGACAAATAATATAATGATCAACTGTGGATCAGATTTCAATGCAATAATTTCCCATGCAATTAGAGAGTCTATTCTAAAAAGGATCACACTCCATCATAATCAAGTTGAATCCTCCGAGACAATTTCCTATGCACAAAATATGTGAGCCAATATTATCAAGAAATCCATTGTTTTATGATGGTCTAGGGAGTTGTTTAACCAATCTCACTTCTTGGAGTGTTTATCCACAATTTTAAGCTCACCCATTATCTTTTGTTTGCATGTGATTATTCTTTTATGGGTGCAAAAGGTTGAAATATGGGTGTTGGTGTGGATGTGATTTTTACCATCCAAATTTCAAATTTGGGATTTGGTACCATGTGTGAGACCATATTTTGAGGATTCTAGCTTATAACAAGCAATTTGATTTCATGTAATTAGATATTTAAGAACACAAAAATAAAAGCATCCTATCATTATTCATTTGTTAGATTGAACAACATTTAATTTTTAAGAAATTCAACACAACCTAAACAACATAGTATATATTGGGAATAATTGGTTACCATGGCACTATTGTTGTGTTCCTTATGGAGTCACTGGATTGAATATGCCACCCTACCAACTAGGAATAGCCTATCTAGCTTTCTAGCACACTGAATCTGCACAAGTTCTCTCAAACCAATGAACCCAAGAGTAGCCGAACATCATAATGTGTCCAAGTTCCTAGTGGCAACAATATCCTAATGTGCTACTCAAAATTCAACTACCCAAAACTCCCTTCCATCCTATGTCAACCCTCCTTTCCACCTTTTGGCTTCCACTTTCCATGACAAAATGATTTCCCCATTGAGAAGCCTCCCCAAAAAAGTTGCCTCCTAAAAATCTCTCCCCAAAACTTATCTCCTTTGAATTCCCAAATTCCTCTCACCACCTCTCCACCTATTAATTCGACCTAACTCTCATTTTTTACTCTTTAGCCACCATAACCTTATCTCTTCCACATGTCTCTTGCCCTAATTAATACAATGGGTGGTCAACTCAATCACCCACCCACTATTAATGCACAATGTAAAGAAATATAAATTTTATTAATTCCACCAAACTCTCATTTTTTACTCTTTAGCCACCATAATCATATCTCTTCCACATGTCCCTTGCCCTAATTAATACAATGGGTGGTCAACTCATTCACCCACCTACTATTAATGCAATTAATGCAATGTAAAGTAAAATAAATTTTATTAATTCCACCAAACTCTCTTTTTTAGCCACCATAACCTTATCTCTTCCACATGTCCCTTGCCCTAATTAATACAATGGTTGGTCAACTCACTCACCACCCATTATTAATGCAATGTAAAGTAATATAAATTTTATTAATTCCCCAAACTCTATTTTTTACTCTTTATCCACCATAACCCTATCTCTTCCACATGTCCCTGGCCCTAATTAATACCATGGGTGGTCAACTCATTCACCCACCCACTATTAATGCAATGAATGCAATGTAAAATAATATAAAAATTTTAAGGCATCACATCAATGGACTCATAATAATTCTAGATAATTAAAATATTAAACTGATTATAATAAAATCTAAATCATTATTTAATTATTAATCATTTAACTAATCGTTAATAAAATTTAACCATTAATTAAACTTAAAACTAATCATAAATTCAATGATTAATTAAGTTTAAAATTAATCATAATACCATATAATAGTAAATATCACATAACACTAATAATATCATAATCGGGTAAATTATCAACCTAACTTACCATAATAACATAAAGATAAAGAAGTAGACCTGCAAAAAAATAACATAATTATAAAGAAGTGGACATTACAAAAATAAAAATGAAAACAAGCCGTACTGAAAAATAATTAAGGCTGGAATTATTTAGCTCTTCCAAATAAGACAGTTGAAAACCACAAAATGAACCTTCAGAAGTTCTCTACCCTGCAGAGTGTAAGTTCAACAGGACATACTCTTTTTTGATAGCGGTTTGAATATTCTACTTTTCTTCTTGCTCTACTTGATGATCTAAATATACAGATGTATGTCGACACAGGCTAGAATATGCTGGCTGAACATCTAAGTACAAACAAAACATTACCAGAATTAGCACAAAATTTATATGTATCCTGGTCTGGTTTAAAGATTCATTTTGAAGTATGTTGGCTGAATTGCTCAGATTTAAAACTCTGATATGCACCTTTGTGCTGCAGATTTTGCATCATATGTAAATTCTATACTGATAAATATATCGCTTTTTTCATCTGAAAAAAAAAGTGTATGGCGTCATAGAACAGGGTTATTTTTAAATCAGTTTATCTATCAACGGGAAATTTGTTCTATAAGGATTCTATAGCTTCAATTAATGCGCTAGCTACAGCTTTAGAAGTTGGGGTTTTGGGTTGTAGCAGACATTACAAGTTGGCATTTTGGGTCGCAGCATACATTGCTGGACCTCTGTTAAATAAATATGTTACTTGGGTTGCAACATGCATTAGTTGGGATTTTGGGTTGCGGCAAACATTGCTGTACTTCTTTTACATAAACAAGTCATTGCGATCTAAACAAAAACTGGCGGACAAATTCGTGTCTTCACATCAACGTATTGTTGAGTGTTTCAAAGAAGAGAAAATGGTTGGCGAAAGCAGCAGTACATGTTGATTCTTCCCAAAATGTATTTAAACGCAACGAGAAATACTACCTACAGTGGATTTTTCTCTACTTAATTAGGTGACCTCACATTCGATCTGATCTCACAACCCTAGCAAAAAAAAACATTGAGCAGAGGAAACCTGTAACGGAAGTTTGTTACCTGATTTTGCTAATATCAAAACATCCAAAAAGTTGTTCGTATGAATATGCCACAAATCCACCGCGCACACGGGCATATTAACCATGTAAATCAGGCTGCAGGTCGGCATGTGAAAACCATAAGATACTAGGAGCCGGTTGTTTATTATCAAATTCTACTTGAAAGCATCCGCTTTAGACCAACCAGGTTTAACAACACAGCTTGTACCACACGGAGAGGAGAGGTGTGTGACTGGATACCTATCACATATTGTTGGAGGAGAAGGCTAGAAAATATCTGTTTTAAATGTTTTTGTGGTCTAATCCTGAGCAAAACTATAAAATAAATACGATTTTTAATTGAAAAAAATAGATGAAAGATAACATCTATTTTTGTTGATGATCCTGTTGCTTTTCAATAATGCTTCTGTTTAGCAGGTCGATGGAGAGAGAAAATAGTAACCAGACCGGCCTTCCCATCATTGCTGGGGCGATCACGGACACGCTGTTTTCTGAAAATGCACGCGTGGCGCATATAGAACAGAGAAATAGCAGCAGCAAAACAAATCTTATCTACATCTATCATTGGGATTCGGTGCCTCCATTTATATGTAGAACCACATGGGAAGTAAGCACTTAGGCCAATCCGTTTCTACGTTTGAATTTGACCAAGCTCGCTGTGGAATTAATTACGTTACGGGATTTGCTGTCATTCGAGACCTAATCTCTATTTATCATAACACGTGTACTCGCCCTTATCTTACCGTGCAACCATCATAGGCTAAAAGTGAATGAGTAAGGCTACTGGTGCCCCCGAGTCGCTTTATTGATTCCGATTAGCAGGAGACCTTTATTAAAAGATAATTAAAGTGTCTTTCCTTA
>APFE031662816.1:83758-94185 GCA_000404065.3 Pinus taeda | reverse complement strand
TTATTTTTGTAATTTGGTAGTTTAATTTTTTAATATATTATAAATTAGTGGTGTAGAATGTATAAATGAATTTAATGTTTGAATTTCTACAAATTATATCACATATATTTATGCCCAATGTTTATCAAAATTAATTTTAGAAAACTACTTATAATTCTAAAACATATTTACAAATTCTTCTCAAAATCAATTCGAAAAAACAACTTATAAAAGTTAGATTATTGTGATTTGAATGCCTCTTTATTGTGGTTGCTCTTTTGTGGTGGCTAAGGTTCATCCCTAGTCGGCCGCCTTTCCTATCGTGTATCAAAATTTCTGATGGTCACTCCTCCTGTCGATGTGGTTCTGGCTCCCCTCTAATTCTCTGATGCAACTTTAGTTACAATGCTCTTTACGGTAAACTGCTTTGTTTTTCCCTTTGCAATAGTCTATTATGTTGTAACTGCTTCCTCGATGCTTGATTTCAAGGGGTTGTCTCCTGATATAAAGTTTGCTTAATCTCCCTCAGTAGGGGATGCTTTTGGATCTCTGACTTCTAAGTGTATCACTTCCTCTAAGATTTCAACCTTAGCTTCCTCGATAGTGGGCTTGGACATGGTGCCTCGCTCTAGTAATGCTTTAGTGATGGCTAATATGGTTGTGACTCCTCCCTCCTTTAATGACATTGTGAAATCAAACTCTGGCCTCTCCTTTTTCGGTATGATCTAAACATCTATCCTCTCACAAGCGATTATTTGTTGTAGCTTTTGACAAAGCTGAAGACAGGGTGTTGATTTCTGAATCCGGTTCGTGGCTCTAGGGCAATGTAGGGGTTTCTATGCAAACTCGGTTCCCCTCTTTCAATCCTCTTTCAGCTTCAATCTCTATAGCTCCAATTTGGGTAAGCCTTCCCAACCTCCCTTTGGAATTGTGGAATTTTTCTTCTTTGAAAAAAACTGGTAATGCATTAGGTAGATTCTATTGTTGATATGATGTGACCAAATACTCTCTGAAGCCCACATAGGCTCGTATTGCGTGGAATGGATTCTATTGAAAATCAAACTAACAGGTCCTGACTAATTTTGTGCACAAAAATTGGATTACAAAAATATTTCTTTCTGCTTTAGAGTTTGTTATGAAACCAAGCATTCTCTAAGAAATTGCCCCAAAGTTGGGAAGAAAAAATCTTTGAAAACCAAGATAGTGGGATGGTGCTAATTAAAATCATTATACTATTTATAAAGAGGATCCTCCATTTTTTTTTGTAAGAAGGACAACCTACGAAAAAACAAGAAACCTTCAAATCTCAAGAATGACCCTCCTAAAGAATTGGGTTTTTTAGTAGCAAAAAAATTAAATTCAGGTAGCAGTGTAGAGGCCTTTGACAATCTAGTGAATGTTGGTTCACCAAACACATTCAAAGAATTCTATTGGGGAAAAGAGTTCCGAGGTTGAACATTCAGCAAAGGACAAGGGCAAAGCTTCTAAACCCATTTCCTTTAAAAGGGCACCTCTCTTGAAAATAAGTTCAAAAAAGCTCCATCTTGGGATGATCAAGTAGTTGTGGAAGACTCTTCATTAGGTCTAAAGAATGAAACTACTAGTAAAGATCAAAAAAAGAATGGTGACAAGATAGATCCTCCAGAAAAGTTGGGTTGGATCCAAGTTGGAGAAAAGATGAAAAGAAACTCTCCATGGATAAAGAGAAGCCAATCAAAGAAAAATAACATCAAATTGAGAATGGGAACCAAATAAATTTGGGTTTTAGGGCCTTCTGGAAAGCTTTGAGTTAGAATGGAAACAATTTTTTGTTTTACAAAGTTCTCAAGTGAGGATTTGGGTTGGTCATGCATGCTCAATACCAAATCTTCAAATAATTTTGACAACTATAATTCTTAGAATTTTCATCCACATCTAGGCCTTATTAATATAATCTATTATACCCATTTATTTAAAAAAAAAAAAAGAAAAAAATAATAAATTAATTATTATGTTTTAAAGTATCTATGTTACTTTTTAGGTTAAGTTTTAAGGCCTAAAGAAGCTTGGGAAGAACAAGTGTGTACCTTTTGCACGTCTGGGGTAGTGAAATTGGAAAAAACATTCAATTTGGTAATGTGATGCATTCAAAGACATGAGAAAAAGTTATGTGAATATGTTAGCATCAGTTTCACATTGTCTTTTCAGCGAGGGGATTATTGGAAGGTTGGGCCATCTCATCATCAAATTGAATAAGAAATGGATTGAATTGCAAAAGGCGAAAAACAAAGAACTAATAGTATCAAAGACTACTTTTAGTCTCATGGACGTTAAAATAAATTAAATACTATCATATATATATATATATATATATAGATTGAGTTCAAAGGTTTATTTTACAACAATGGGGAGATTTGTAATATTTTTCTGCTCAACTTTAAGTTGACACGTTCTTTTCCTAAAATAAAAATAAAATGTTCTTTACATAAAGAGAGGTTTATTTTACAACTATGGAGAAATGTGTAATAGTTTTTCTGCTCAACTTCAAGTTGACATGTTTTTCTCCTAAAATAAAAATAAACTAGCAATTGCATTATATGTTGCAAAGGAAATGTCGTAGGCATAAATTCGAGAAGAATTGTGACTTAAAAAATCATTGAATATAAAAATTAGTAAATAAAATTCATTCAAAGGTATTTTGTGAGAGGGGCCACATATAAGTTTGTCGTTAAAATTTAGGTTAAGAAGGTTCCGTTACTGCAGGGGTAGAGTTGCCTCTAAACAAGAAGCCTCACTAAGGTCTTCTTCCTATTTCAATTTACCAAAAAGGTTAATGTCCATTAATTTAATACCCACATACCCTGGGTGTGTAAAAATACTCCAGTTGTGTTTCTCAACATGAAGAGAGTTACTTGGTGACGTGGATGGCCCAACTTTGCTATCCAGTGTCGGTAGAGTTTCCCCACCTTCCATGCAATCCTAACCTTTCCTCAAAGCCATTTTCTACATGGATTGGAGGGTTTACCTGCCATGAGTCTTCACAATTTTTAACTCAGCCCCGGAAAGGGGTTTTCTTCTTCAACAAACTTTCCAAGTACTAGAAGGAATTTGTCTTCATTTAGGAGGGGGATAAGATGTTGGAACAATAACCAGTGAAGTACAACCACCTCCCAACCACATGCTTTTAGTGCCAAAGTCTCGATGACAAAATCTAGGACTATTAGCTGATGATGGCCGAGCATACCATCTACACACAAACTCTTGAACTTGTCACCCAAGCTATCCAGGCTCAAAGTGGTTCTTCAGCCCCTAATAAAATTGACAGTGAAAGGGAGAAAGTAGTTTGAGTAAACAATAAGAATAAAAACCAAAATGGTTCTTTAAAGGCTCATGTTTCCAAAGCCCCTACACAAGTGTCTCCAATAAGCTCCGACACAAAAAAAAAAAAAAAAAAAAAAAAAAAAAAAAAAAATCACTCCACCTTGATGCCTTCCTCACAATGTGATGGTCATAGAGCTTTCTCTCTACCCCTCTATTCAACCCTTTGATTAAATAGTCAACTAATGGCCTTCTAAAGAGGCTAATATGACCACCTTGGACCATTGATTTGCATAAATAATTGAAAATTCAAATCCCTACAGATTTTGGAAGGCCTTAAAGATAATGAGGAGATGGAAGCCATCCTTGACTTTTCTCAATGAAGTTACCTCATGGAACATGTAGGGCACGTTTGACTTCATGGAAAACACAAGTTCTAGTTCAAACCTTGCTTAACATTGAGCAGGCTTCTATTTTTTTGTACAAAAAGTTGAAGTTACAATGTCAAAGCATAATATTTTTGTTGAGAAAAGCCTTGCACGTAATCTGGTTGAAAGTTGTTTTTAATTCTTCTAATTAATATCTCCTTGGCTGACTTTTGGGATTATTGAGAAGGGGACAAACCCTACCCAAATATATTGTTTGGACTTTATTTGTCCTAGATGGCTAGCTTGTTGGGAGCTCACAAAGATGCTCCTACTATTCACAATGAAGAAATAGAAATGTTATGAAAAAAGATGGTGAATCTAAAAGGATAATAAAGTTTCAAGGAGATATCTCTATATATAGACGCAGGGAAATTCTCTTCTACATGATGTATATCTATATCCCCATATCCATGTAACACAAATTTTCAACATTAAAGATAAAAGGAATGAAGCTTTTACTGATGCCTAAAAAATTACAACAAACTCTAATATTAAATAACCAAATTCCGGTATAAAGAGAAATGAAGGAAAATCTAATTTTTTGATCTAAATTTCCTGTCAAATAGAGGTAGAATTATACCAACAAATAATACTAAAGACGTTCTTATTGGTACAAAAAATATTATGAGTGAATGTAATCTCCAAAAAGTTTAAATAAGAAGAGAAAGGACAAAAAGCTTAATCTTCTCAATCACTCTATCTGGAACTTCTGTGGAGCCTCTACAACAATTTGTGAAAAAGCTTTAGCCATTGGAGGATTTCCAGGATGAGCAATAGGTTGTAAAGAAGATACTTGCTTGGAAGTAGACAAACTATCTGGAAGCATTGAATGAGTTCCACATGATTTTTGGGAATTTGAATACTTGATTGTTGTTAAAAATGTTGTTTCTCTACACAATATCTTCTTTATTTTAGTAATCCTTTTGCCTTACTTCATCACAACCTCCATTAAAACTTACAAACCATAGAAGAATTATCATAGCGATAGAGTGCTTAAATAAATCAGAAGACCATCGCAGTAGACTCAAAATTTTGACACAAGAACATGGAAAATTTATTAAAAATGTTGGCACTATGCCTCTAAATATCAAGAGAGAGGAAAAAAAGCTTAATCTTCTCGATCACTCTACCTGGAACTTCTGTGGAGCCTCTACAACAATTTGTGAAAAATATCTAGCTATTGGAGGATTTCTAGGATGAGAAACAGGTTGCAAAGAATATACTTGTTTGGAAGTAGACAAACTACTTGGAAGCATTGAATGAGTTCCACATGATTTCTGGGAATGTGAATACTTGAACGTTGTTAAAGATATTTCTTCTATACACACTATTTTCTTTATTCTAGTAATCCTTTTGTATTTCTTTGTCACAACCACCATTAAAACTTGCAAACCATAGAAGAATTTTGGAGTAACAAAGTGCTTAAATAAATAAGAAGACCATCGCAATAGACTCATAATTTAACACAGGAACATGGAAAATTGATAAAAATGTTGGCACTATGCCTCTTATCTAAGTAATTGCAAGTACAATAATAATCCCCAAAATAAATTAAACATTATACATGGGAAAAGTAGGCTACCAACAACCCAAAGAGGGTGGTAATACCTAGCATTTACAAAACAACTAAACTAAGTAAATCATAAAATGAAGACTATTAATTTGACATGTTAATTACACCTAAAATAAGTAGCAACCAGTATTTTCAAAGTAAATTGCATAATATATGTAGTACCCAATGAAGAAAATGCCATGTCTCAATATTTGTAGAACCAAAGGGAAAAAATTATAACACATTCATATTACAACTATATAAAGGAACAAACAAATTGTGATTGTGTAAGAGCCTTGCATAATCTTCATTTCCATGAGCTCCTCCACATAGGAAAGGTAAAATGCCTTGTTCTGTCATAAAATCACTAAGAGACTCAATAATTGAATCAGAAAGGTTTGCATTTTTATCTTGTGAAAAAAAGTATAATTTTTTACGCGGGTTGAAGGGTGATGGAGATTGGGATCATCTAGTGGGGGAATGCCATTTACTAACCACACATCTTTCCAAAGGGCCATAGATTCCAAATTGCCAAAGTTAATCAAAAGCATATTAGTATTGTTAGCAACTTGGAATACATATCCCAAATCTTACAGAACAACCATTGTGATGTTGGAAAATAGGCTTGGATGGCTAGACTAAGGGAATTCTGGGATGGATTTTTTTGAGCCAAATGAGCCAAGCTGAAAGTTCGCTTGCACTCAGTGAACAATGAAGATCGACCAACTAAATCTTTTTCATAGTATTGGAAACTAAGGACAGCAGAGGAAAATTTTTCACTTAGAACAATGATAAAATGGTTGACTTGCCAAAGAAGAGATTGAAAACAATTTTTTTAGTCATTATAGGTTCATTTTTCAATCCCAAAAAGCAAAGCAGCATAAGATAGGTAGAGATGCTTAGACAAAGTCTCGATTGTCAAGTCACCTACCAAAAGAGCATATGCAAACATGCACATATGCATTGAATCTTGATGAGTAGACAAGAGACCTTACAAAAAAATGGAAGATAAATGTACTAGATTGGATGCATTCCCATGTGAGGATGCATTCCCATGTGAGTTCCAGAAAGAAACTTTGGATTTTGACAAGCCATATTTTTGACAAATGTGAAAGGGGAGCCATGAATCCTAGGCTCTTTAAATTCTTGGTAACCAATTAGCTTATTGAACATATCCTACAAGAACGTGACCAAGGCCCTGTTGCTTATATATCCTACTAATAGTTGTGTCTTAAGCAAACTAGCTTCATTCAGGGCCGACATCTTTTAGACAATGTTCTCTTTTGGGAGCGCATAGAATGGACTCGATCTTTGGGCCTAAATAACCTCTTGATCAAGGTAGATTTCAAAAAGTCTTAACCATGTGGAATGGAGTTTGGAATTTCATGTTAATCCTCCTAAAATTAGTGGGCTTTTTCCTTTTTATAAATGAAAATGTTGGTTTAGAAACTAAGGTGGAGATTACATCTAACCATTCCATTAACTAAAGAACACCATGCAACCTGACACTATGCCTCTTATCTACTTCACTGTAAGTACAATAATAATCCCCAGAAGAAGTTAAACATTGTACTTGGGCAAGGGACGTTGCCAACAACCCAAAGAGGGTGGTAATACCTAGTATTTATTGAGAAACTAAACTGAGTAAATGATAAAATTAGGACTCTTAAGTTGAGATGTTAATTACACCTAAAATAAGTAGAAACCAATATTTTCAAATTATATTGCACAATATATGTAGTACATAATGAATAAAATGCCATTGCTCAATATATGTAGAACCAAAGGGAAACAATTAACACACATTCATATTCCAACCATATAAATGAACAAAGAAATTGTAGTTGTGTAATAGTCTTTGCATAATCTCCATTTCCATGAGCTCCTCCACATAGTAATGGTAAAATGCCTAGTTCTGTCATAAAATCACTAAGAGACTTAATAATTGAAGCAGAAAGGTCTGCATTTTACTCTTGTGAAGGGTAGAGGCAGCAGGAAATATACATCCTCCCCTCCTTCCATTTATCTAAGCTTTTCAACACTAACATATCCGAAGACTAGATGTCTTCTCGAAGTGGAGGAAACAGGGGCCTAGGAAAAACACCAAGAGGGATGCCAAATCCAAGTTTTGTCAAGAGTATGTGGGGGTATTTGAGCTTAATGAAGCAACAATAGAGGTTGTTGACAAAACCTTTGATTCCATGTTCTTATAAAATTCCTTCTCCATTATCCCATGTTCACCCTTATACTCTGATATATAATATATTTGAAATTTGAGAAAAGCCATTGGCCAATGTTGGTTTCCTGCAACCTCCTTTAGGCTTGAGAATGCAAGAAGCGATGACCAATCTACAACCAAGATCTGTGATGGTTTGAATTCCACGACCATTTTGACAACACTGTCAGTCATGCCATAAGCACAGCTACGTGTAGGGGATTTCCAATCCAATCTTCCACATTGCACTCCATTCAATGCCACATTTATTTCATACATCATTGATCCAATTTCTTACATGGTTTCCTGCATGTCTTCTGCACCACTATTTGGACCAATGGTTCTTTTTGTCGATTTGGAACTGATTATCAATACATGGTTGCCTCTTTTCGGAAGGGATCGTGTAATCAATTGGCATAGACTCCATTACTACTAAATGTGAATTTCTTGTACTCAAGGGTCGTGATAACAAATTTCATTGGAAACTCCTATTTAAGGTTGCAAATTAGAATGATTCCAATGGTATAGAATTTGCTAGAGGATATTGCTCTGAATAATGTAAGTGTGAGAACTATGTTTCCCCAAAAAATCTACAAAAGAGCCACTGACCTGCCAATCTAGCCCATTGCACATCAGGTAGGAGGGATCTCAATGAGGTAGGCACCACACCCACTAGGGCCAATGTGTGAGGGCACCTACCTATCATGCCCAAATGGAAAAATCTAAAATTTGCAAGTGAACCTCTTGAGAGATGATGAACATGTGGGTACCTTTTTTATAAGAAGAGCTTCGGTGTAAATCACATGAAAAAGACCATTGTCGACGCGTTTCAAACCAACTAGTGTGGTTCATTGTCAGGACAAGTTGAAGAATCATATCTGGCCTAGCATGTTAAATAGACTGTGCAGAGACTCCAACGGCTACATAACGGCTAGTTAACGGCTAATTTGGACTCTAAGGCCAGTTCAAAATTATATTAGTAAATTTAATATTATTTATATTTTAATAATCTTAAGATTAATAAGATTATTAGCTCTAGTAGCTCAGTAAGTTCCCTGTCCCGCAAGCTCATTGAAAGCAATCCCATTGCTCCTAGAATCTATGGGGTGCCTAAAATTCACAAGGAAGGGGCACCTCTGAGGCCTATTGTCAACACCATCAGTGGTCCGACCTACCTTCTAGCCAAGTTTCTGGCTCTTAAGCTTAAGCCCCTGGTTGGTCGCACTGAGTCCTTCGTGAAGGACTCTGCATCCTTCATCATGGATCTCAAGGATATTAGGCTTAAGTTGGAAGACATTCTTGTCAGCTTTGATGTGGTCTCCTTGTACACTTGCATCCCTATTAAAGAGGCCTTGGAAGTGATATATCGCTTAACAGATCCAGACACCGCTCATTTGGTTGAGGTATGTCTTACTTCCACATTCTTCTGTTTCAAAGGTGAGTTCTTTGAGCAGACTTGTGGTGTTGCCATGGGTTCCCCCCTCTCCCCGATTGTGGCAAATCTGTTTATGGAAGATTTCGAGGCCAAAGCTCTAGCCTCGGCTCGTCTCCCTCCGAAGCTTTGGAAAAGGTATGTAGATGACACTAATGTCATCTGGTCCCATGGCCATGAGGAGCTAGATCATTTCTTCAACCACCTCAATGGCCAGTCCTCAGCTACTAAGTTCACCATGGAAAAATAGGTCAATGGCAGCCTCCCTTTTCTAGATATTCTTATTTCTAGGAAGGAGGATGACTCTCTCTCCCACTCTGTGTTTCGCAAGAAAACGCACACGGAGCAGTATCTTCGTGCCGATTCCCACCATTTCCCTGCTCAGAAGATGGGGGTTCTTAACACACTGGCCACTCGTGCCGTCAGGATTTCGGATAATGAGAGCCTGGATAGAGAGAGATCCCACCTCCTTGATGTCTTTGTGGAAAACGGATATAGTAGGCACCTAGGTCGGAAAGCTTTCCTTAAAGCCTCTAGAAATGCGCTTAAAAAGAAAGAACCTAAGGAACGCCATCTAGGTGTCCATCTTCCCTATATCCAAGGGACCACAGACAAGATTGCTCGAATCCTCAGAAGGTTTGATATTCCCTCAACCTTCAGGCCCCTCAAATCCATTCGTAATTCCCTTCGGTCAGTGAAAGATCCTGTTAACCCTATGGACATGAAGGGAGAATATTTGATTCCTTGCTCATGTGGGATGCCCTATATAGGAGAAACAGGGCGCTCCATCTAGCAAAGAATCTGCGAGCATGTAGCTGACCTGAGACATGGGAGAACAAAGTCTTCCGCCCTAGCAGAGCATGTGGATAAGAATAGGCATCATGTCTGTAAGAACCTAATTCCAATTATTAGAGCCTCAATCTATGATACACTAATAGATCTATTTTCCTGTTAATTTAAAAGTAATAAAAGGAGCTTGTTGACCTTCTCACAAAGCTTTACCCATTTAACATCTTACCATTTTATCCTAAGCAACATAAATTAAGGTGAACATTCCATTGATATCAACTTAACAAGAGTAGTCCATGGAAAGATACATGTTCCGGCGGTTGATGATGATACCTTTGTCTTATAGCTCCAGCTGACGCTCCTTCTCACCGACCCAACCAGATTTACCTCCCAGCCAACTAGGAAACAAATTCCTAGCCTAGGAAACCTCCACAGGTTCCCTAGCCCTCCGTGCCCAAGTCCAACCTGATATAGTGTGTCCTCAAGAAGAATGTGCACAACCAGATAACAATACTTTCCTCCTCTCAAACCCAAGAAACCTCCATAGGTTTCCAAGGTTTCCCCAAAATCATAACAAGTCCAAACAATCACAACCAACCCCATAATCCTAAGCAAAACCTTCCCCAAAACTCTCCCCTTTTCTCCCTTCCCCCTTCACTTTTTATACCCTCCTTCCCTTCTCCATCTCAACCACCTCTCATTAATGTCATTAACTTCTCACCCATCCTTATAGTT
>APFE031662816.1:63857-81604 GCA_000404065.3 Pinus taeda | reverse complement strand
TTTTAATAACCTTTAGAATTTTTTAGTTGTGATGCTATTCTCTTATGTACTAATTGTACCTAATTTTACTTATTTATGGATTTAGGGTAATATCTTATTAATCTTAAGATTATTAAAATATAAATAATATTAAATTTACTAATATAATTTTGACCTCGCCTTAGAGTCCAAATTAGCCGTTAATTAGCCGTTATGTAGCCATTGGAGTCTCTGCACAGTCTATTTAACATGCTAGGCCAGATATGATTCTTCAACTTGTCCTGACGATGAACCACACTAGTTGGTTTGAAACTCGTCGACAATGGTCTTTTTCATGTGATTTTGGATCACAGAAGCCTCAATTCTACAAATGTGGGTACCTATTAAACACAAACTATTAGAACTAAGTTTTTGCCCCAAGTTTCATCAACATAAAACCAAAATCCAAATCTCAATAAATATGTTCTCCAATAAACCCTTCTTAGTAGCCCTTCTCTTATAAATCATTCAACCTCCATCAAAACTTGAAAACCATAGAAGAATTATTAGAGTAACAGAGTGCTTAAATAAATAAGAAGATCGTCCTTGTAGACTCAAAATTATAACACAAAACATGGAAAATTAATAAAAATGTTGGCACTATGCCTTTCATCTACTTAACTGTAAGTACAATAATAATCCCCAAAAGAAATTAAACATTGTATTTGGGTAAAGCACGCTGCCAACAACCCAGAGAAGGTGGAAATACCTAGCATTTATTGAACAACGAAACTGAGTAAATCATAAAATTATGACTCTTAAGTTGAGATGTTAATTACACCTAGAATAAGTCGCAACCAGTGTTTTCAAAGTAAATTACACAATATATGTAGTACGCAACGAAGAAAATTCCATGTCTTAATATATGTAGAACCAAAGGGAAAAAATTAACACACATTCATATTCCAACCATATAAATGACAAACAAATTGCAGTTGTGCAAATGCCTTTGCATAATCTCTATTTCCATGAGCTCCTCAACATAGAAATGGTAAAATTCCTAGTTTTGTCATAAAATCACTAAGAGACTCAATAACTGAAGCAAAAAGATTTGCATTTTTTTCTTGAGAAGAAACTAAAATTTGTTACATAGGTTGAAGGGTGATGGAGATTGGGATCATCTAGTGAGGGGATGCCATTTACTGACTGCTCACCTTTCCAAGGGGCAATAGGTGCCAAATTTCCAATGTTCATCAAAATCATAATAGGATCGCTAACAACTTGGAATACATATCCCAAATCCTATAGAACAACCCTTATAATGTTGGAAAATAGGCTTGGATGACTAGACTCAAGGTATTATGGGATGAAGTTTTTTGAGCCAAACGAGCCCAGCTCAAAGCTTGCTTGCACTCAGTGAACACTTAAGATTGGCCAACTAAATTCTTTTCATAGTGTTGGAAACTAAGGACACTAGGGGTAATTTTTGCACTTAAAACAATGATAAAATTGTTGAATTTCGAAAGAAGAGATTGAAAACAAGTTATTCAGTCATTAGAAGTTGGTTTTTCAATCCTAAGAAATAAAGGAGCATAAGATAGGTAGAGATGCTTAGACAAAGTCTCGATTGTCAAGTCACCTACCAAAAGAGCATATGCAAACATGCACATATGCATTGAATCTTGATGAGTAGACAAGAGCCCTTACTCAACAATGGAAGATAAAGATACTAGATTTGATGCATTCCCATGTGAGGATGCATTCCCATGTAAGTTCTAGAAAGTAACTTTGGATTTTGACAAACCATATTTTTTAAAAATGTGAAAGGGGAGCCATGAATTCTAGGCTCTTTAAGTTCTTGGTAACCAATTATCTTATTGAATGTATCCCACAAGAACCTGACCAAGACCCTGGCGCTTAGATATCCTACTAATAGTTATACCTTCAAAAAACTAGCTTTATTTAGGGCCAAGTTTTTCTAGACAACGTTCTCTTTTGGGAGCGCATAGAATGGACTCGATATTTGGACCTGAATAACCTCTTCATTAAGGTAGATTTTGAAAAGTCTTGACCATGTGGAATCGAGTTTTTGGACTTTCATGCTAACCATCCTAAAATAATTGGGATTTTTCCTTTTTATAAATGAAAATGATGGTTTAGAAACCAAGGTGGAGATTACATCTAACCATTCCATTAATTAAACAACACCATGCACCCTCACAATATGCCTCTTATTTACTTAATTGCAAGTACAATAATAATACCGAGAAGAAATTAAACATTGTACTTGGGAAAAACAGGCTGCCAACAACCCATAGAGGGTGGCAATACCTAACATTTTTCAAACAACTAAACTGAGTAAATCATATTATTAGGACTCTCAATTCTAGATGCTAATTACACCTAAAATAAGTAGAAACAAGTATTTTCAAAGTAAATTTCAAATCTATGTAGTACCCAATGAAGAAAATGCCATGTCTCAATGTATGTAGAACCAAAGGGAAAAAATTAACACTCATTCATATTCCATCCATATAAATGAACAAACAAATTGTAGCTGTGTAATAGCCTTTGCATAATCTCCACTTTCATGAGCTCCTCCACATAGGCAAGGTAAAACTCCTTGTTTTATCATAAAATCACCAAGAGACTCAATAATTGAAGCATAAAGGTCTGTATTTTTCTCTTGAGAAATGTATATGCATCAAGAAATATACTTCCTCCCCTCCTTCCATTTCTCTGAGCTTTTCAACACGAACATAGCCAAAGACTGGATGTCATATTAAAGTGGAGGAAACAGGGTCCTAGGCAAAACACTAGGAGTGATGCCAAATCCAAGTTTTTTAAGAGTGTTTGGGCATGTCTGATTTTAAGGCAGCAACAACAGAGGCCATTAACATAACCTTTGATTCCATAACCTTATAGAACTCCTTCTACATTATCCCCTAATCACCCTAGTTGTGTAATAGCCTTTGCATAATCTCCATCTCCATGAGCTCATCCACATAGGAAAAGTAAAATGCCTAGTTCTATCATAAATTCACTAAGAGACTCAATAATTTAAGGATAAATGTCTGCATTTTTCTCTTGAGAAAGGTAAACGCAACAAAAATATAATTCCTCCCCTCCTTCAATTTCTTTGAGCTTTTCAACAATGACATAGCCAAAGACTGAATATCTTCTTGAAGTGGAGGAAATAGGGGCCTAGGAAAAACACTAGGAACAGTGCCAAATCCAAGTTTTGCTAAGAGTATGTGGGCATCTATGAGCTTAAACTAGCAACAACAAAGGCCATTGATACAACCTTTGATGCAATGTTCTTATAAAATCCCTTCTCCATTATCCCCTTGTCACTCTTATACTCTGATATATAATATATACAAACTTTGAGAAAATCCATTGGCCGTTAGTTTTGTGAAGCCTCCTTTAGGCATGGAAATGCAAAAAGTGCTGACCAATCTACAACCAAGACCAATGCTGGTTTCTTACATGGCTTCCTGCATGTCTTCTGAACCACTATTTGGACCAATGGTTTTGTTTGTCATTTTGGAATTATTACCAATACATGGTTGCCTCTTTTCACAAGGGATCATGCAATCGATTGGGCATAGACTCCATTGTAACTAAATGATGATTTCTTGTACTTAAGGGTCATGATAACAAATCTCATTGGAAATCCTATTTAAGGTTGCACATTGGAACAATGTTGACTTTCCTTATCCAAATCACGGTATGTTAATAACCCATATGCAAGTAGAGCCTGGGAGAAAAATTAGATTCACGCTCTCTTCATTACTATTTGGAAGAGTACATTCAGGCACACCCTCACAGTTTAAAATTTCATCAAACAATCCCAATCCAAGAAAATGAGTTATGTGAGCATCTCTAAATTTAAAGAAGCAACAACAGAGGGCACTAACATAACCTTTCATTACATGTTCTTATAAAATTTCTTCTCCATTATCCCCTCATCACCCTTAAACTCTGATATATAATATATGCGAAACTTGAGAAAAGCCATTGACCAATGTTGGTTTCCTGCAGCCTCCTTTAGGCATGGTAATGCAGGAAGCACTGACCAATCTATAACCAAGACCAATGCTGGTTTCTTGCACGACTTCCTCCACGTCTTCTGCACCATTATTTGGTCTGATGGTTATGTTTGTCGGTTTGGCAGTGATTACCAATACATGGTTTCCTATGTTCACAAGGGATCATGCAATTGGTTGGGCATAGACTCCATTGCCACTAAATGCAGATTTCATGCACTCAAGGGTCATGATAACAAATCTCATTGGAAACTATTGTTTAAGGTTTCGCATTAGAACAATGTCAACTTTCCTTATCCAAACCATGGTCTGTTAATAATCCATATGCAAGCATAGGCTGGGAGAAAAAATTAGATTCACGCTCTCTTCATTATTGTTTCAAAGAGTACATCCAGGCACACACTCACAGTTTAAAATTTCATCAAACGAGCCTAATTCCAAGAAAATGAGTTTATTAATCCACAATTACTCCAACTAGAGTAACAATCCACATTCCTGGGTCCATTATCAGTACATAGAAGTTTTATACCTCCCAATTTAAATGTGTAGCATTCAAATAACGTTCAAACAAAACCCTTGCTACTACACTAGAGTCTACCGAGAGGAAAATGAGAGTAAGGTACATTTCCTAGTGTGAATTATGTGTTGAGAGCTGACCATATAATATTACCTTGAACAAATTAAAACTTTAAATCAATTTATGCATGAAACCCGACTATGCCAGCTGAAACCTGCTTGCGCCATCCTGGTTGCAGAGCTCAAATAGAAGGAATTTTCGGTGCAAATGACTAGGCTGGCAAGGAGCATCCAACAACTTTTTGGCTCTCACCGAGTCTAAGTTTGAGGCTTGCAACATAAACCTACAACAACAAAGGATGAATCTATGTCTTTAGAGATTCATAGGGTTTATAGGGCTCATAGAGTTAGTTAGGTATTTAGAAAGAGGGATGGGTGGATTCAATGGTCTAAAACATTTCAATCGTTTAACATTTGATCTAATGGTGTAGTAAGGTACACAGTGATAGCTTGGGGAATTTTTTTCAAAGAGGAATGCCTTATGGCATAAATATTCTTTACATAAAAGCAACGTTCTTTACATAAAAATCTAATAATCTCATTCTCGCTTGGTTTGTTGTTGGTAAAAATATTTCACTCTACTAATTATGTTTCATTCTCACAAGAAAAAAAAATATATTTTCATATGCATATAAAGTAACTGAATTTTATATAAAGAAATAAAATAACTAAAGTAAAAAATATCTTATATTTTCACTTTTAAGCTTTACGAACATGTATAATTTTTATATTTTTTAAAAGTATTTTATTACAAGACCTAAAAAACTAGTTGAATATGCATGTTCATTAATTTATTTCAATATCATCATTATATATGTATATATGGAGAGGAATATATGTATATATAAAGACTAAAAGAAATATTATTTTTATGTTGATGATAATAAAATATTTCATTGCCATGTTAAATAAAATATTTAAAATATTGATGATAAAAATTCAATGTGAACTATAAATAAAATATTTTAATGTTATATATGATTAAAAAAACTATGTATGCATTATTTAAAGCAATTGAAAAAAAAATGTTATAGTTAAAACATTCAAATAATCTCACTATTTTTAAATTTTGGTGCTTTTAGGTACATTTTTCAAGTCTAGCAAATATGTGTTGGAATTGCAAGTTTAAGCTATGAGGTGTAGACAACCCAAGTGCCTTGGTAAATTTTCATGATGTCTAAACCACTTATACATTCAAAATTGCAACTTAAATAGTGAAAAATTACACATGGATCAAATCTTACCCATTGATCTTATAGATCCATCTTAACCACTTCTTGTTCCATCTTAACCATAGATATATTAAGCTTTCACAATGTTCAAATATGGAGAAGTGCAAACTTTGTATTAAAGTTTTGCACTCCAAAAAATATTTTCACTTCAAAAGATTTGATCTCTAAACTTTTCTTAGATCAGAGAATAGATCTATAGTATTTTAATTTAATATTTTGGAAATTTAGGAGCATCTTAATGGAATATATAATGTTAGAAGTGTTATGCATATTAAGAAATAGAAATATCAAATCCTTAGATTAATTAATAATATCTATGACATGTATTGGGTGCTCTGTGAAGACACTTCTTGATGTGAAGTCACTCACTGTAAGGCACTCCTTGATGTGAAGTCACTCACTGGTTCAATTTCCTGCCCAGATAAAAGTGGTATATTAGACACTATGAAAAATATGATCTACCAAACTTAAAAAAATAAAAAACAAAATAAATAATTTCAATTTAATTTATAATATACTTCAAATTTTAATTTCAATTTAATTAATAATATACTTCATTTTTAATTTCACTATCAAAATAATTTAATTTTTAATACTGACTATTCCAATTTTTTATTTAAATATATTAATATACAAATATCTCATATATAAAGGACAACACGCCTACGTGTATTATTTCTTTACCATAAATTTTTAAGTAAAATATATGGTAAAAAATCACATATACGAGCCCACATAGGCTCATATTGCGTGGAATGAATTCTAACAAAGGATTTTCCATTGAAAATCAAACTAATAGGTCCTAACTAATTTTGGGCACAAAAAATGGATTACAAAACTATTTCTTTTTGCTTTAGAGTTTGTTATGAAACCAAGCATTCTCTAAAAGATTGCCCCAAAGTTGGGAAGAACAAATCTTTGGAAACCAAGACAGTGGGATGGTGCTATTTGAAATCATTATACTATTTATAAAGAGGATCCTCCATTTTTTTGTAAGAAGGACAACCTACGAAAGGACAGGAAACCTTCAGATCTCAAGAATCACCCTCCTAAAGAATTAGGTTTTTTAGTAGGAAACAAATTAAAGTTAGGTAGCAGTGTAGAGGCCTTTGACAATCTAGTGAATGTTGGTTCACCAAACACTTATTCAAAGAATTCTATTGGGGAAAAGAGTTCTGAGGTTGAACATTCAGCAAAGGAAAAGGGCAAAGCTTCTAAACCCATTTCCTTTAAAAGGGTACCTCCTTTGAAAATAAGTTCGAAAAAGCTCCATCTTGGGATGATCAAGTAGTTGTGGAAGACTCTTCATTAGGTCTAAAGAATGAAACTGCTAGTCAAGATCAAAAAAAGAATGGTGATAAGATAGATCCTCCAGAAAAGTTGGGTTGGATCCAAGTTGGAGAAAAGATGAAAAGAAACTCTCCATGGATAAAGAGAAGCCAATCAAAGAAAAATAACATCAAATTGAGAATGAGAACCAAATAAATTTGGGGTTTAGGGTCTTCTGGAAAGCCTTGAGTTAGAATGTAAATAATTTTTTTGTTTTACAAAGTTCTCAAGTGAGGATTTGGGTTGGTCATGCATGCTCAATACCAAATCTTTAAATAATTTTGACAACTATAATTCTTAGAATTTTGGGCCACGTCTGAGCCTTATTAATATAATCTATTATACCCATTTATTTAAAAAAAGAAAAGAAAAGAAAAAAATAATAAATTAATGATTATGTTTTAAAGTATCTATGTTACTTTTCAGGTTAAGTTTTAAGGCCTAAAGAAGCTTGGGAAGAACAAGTGTGTACCTTTTGCACATATGGGGTAGTGAAATTGGAAAAAACATTCAATTTGGTAATGTGATGCATTCAAAGACATGAGAGAAAGTTATGTGAATATGTTAGCATCAGTTTGGCATTGTCTTTTCAGTGAGGGGATTGTTGGAAGGTCGGGCCATCTCATCATCAAATTGAATAAGAAATGGATTTAATTGCAAAAGGCGAAAAACAAAGAACTAATAGTCTAAAAGACTACTTTTAGTCTCATGGACGTTAAAATAACATTTAATTTTATCTCATATATATATATATATCTAATATATATATAATATATATATATATATATATATTATATAATATATATATATCTATAATATATTGAGTGTGAGAGGTTTATTTTACAACAATGGGGAGATTTGTAATATTTTTTCCGCTCAACTCCAAGTTGACACGTTTTTTTCCTAAAATAAAAATAAAATGTTGTTTACATAAAGAGAGGTTTATTTTACAACTATGGAGAGATGTGCAATAATTTTTCTACTCAACTTCAAGTTGACATGTTTTTCTCCTAAAATAAAAATAAACTAGCAATTGCACTAGATGTTGCAAAGGAAATGTTGTAGGCATAAATTCGAGAAGAATTATGACTTAAAAAATCATTGAAGATAAAAATTAGTAAACAAAATGTCATTCACAAGTATTTTGTGAGAGGGGTCACATATAAGTTTGTCGTTAAAATTTAGGATAAGAAGGTTCCATTAATGCAGGGGTAGAGTTGCCTCTAAAGAAGAAGCCTCACTAAGGTCTTCTTCCTATTTCAATTTACCAAAAAGGCTAATGTCCATTAGTTTAATACCCACATGCCCTGGGTGTGCAAAAATACTCCAGTTGTGTTTCTCAACATGAAGAGAGTTACTTGGTGATGTGGATGGCCCAACTTTGCTATCCAGTGTCGGTAGAGTTTCCCCACCTTCCATGAAATCCTGACCTTTCCTCAAAGCCATTTTCTACATGGATTAGAGGGTTTACCTGCCATGAGTCTTCACAATTTTTAACTCAGACCCAGAAAGGGGTTTTCTTCTTCAACAAACATTTCAAGTACTAGAAGGAATTTGTCTTCATCTAGGAGGGGGATAAGATGTTGGAACAATAATTAGTGAACTACAACCACCTCACAACCACATGCTTTTAGTGCCAAAGTCTAGACGACAAAATCTAGGACTATCAACTGATGATGACCAAGCATACCATCTACACACAAACTCTTGAACCTGTCACCCAAGCTATCCAGGCTCAAAGTGGTTCTTCAACCCCTAATAAAATTGACAATGAAAGGGAGAAAGTAGTTTGAGAAAACAATAAGAATAAAAACCAAAATGGTTCTTTAAAGGCTCATGTTTCCAAATCCCCTACATAAGTGTCTCCAGTAAGCTCCCACAAAAAAAAAAATGGCTCACCCCACCTTGATGCCTTCCTCACAATGTGATGGTCATAGAGCTTTCTCTCTACCCCTCTATTCAACCCTTTGATTAAATTGTCAAATAATGGCCTTCTAAAGAGGCTAATATGAGCACCTTTGACCATTGATTTGCATAAATAATTGAAAATTCAAATCCCTATAGATTTTGGAAGGCCTTAAAGATAATGAGGAGATGGAAGCCATCCCTGACTTTTCTCAATGAAGTTACGTCATGGAACATGTAGGGCATGTCAGACTTCTCGGAAAACACACGTTCTAGTTCAAACCTCGCTTAACATTGAGCAGGCTTCTATTTTTTTCTACAAAAAGTTGAAGTTACAATGTCAAAGCATAATATTTTTGTTGAGAAAAGCCTTGCACGTAATCTGGTTGAAAGTTGTTTTTAATTCTTCTAATTAATATCTCCTTGGCTGACTTTTGGGATTATTGAGAAGGGGACAAACATTACCCAAATAAATTGTTTGGACTTTATTTTACCTAGATGGCTAGCTTGTTGCGAGCTCACAAAGATGCTCCTACTATTCACAATGAAGAAATAGAGATGTTATGAAAAAATATGGTGAATCTAAAAGGATAATAAAGTTTCAAGGAGATATCTCTATATATAGACGCAGGGAAATTCTCTTCTACATGATGTATATCTATATCCCCATATCAATGTAACACAATTTTTCAACATTAAAGATAAAAGGAATGAAGCTTTTACTGATGCCTAAAAAATTACAGCAAACTCTAATATTAAAGAAACAAATTCTGATATAAAGAGAAATGAAGGAAAATCTAATTTTTTTATCTAAATTTCTTGTTAAATAGAGGTAGAATTATACCAACAAATAATACTAAAGATGTTCTTATTGGTACAGAAAATATTATGAGTGAATCTAGTCTCCAAAAAGTTTAAATATGAAGAGAAAGGACAAAAAGCTTAATCTTCTCAATCACTCTATCTGGAACTTCTGTGGAGCCTCTACAACAATTTGTGAAACATCTTTAGCCATTGGAGGATTTCTAGGATGGGCAATAGGTTGCAAAGAACATACTTTCTTGGAACCAGACAAACTATCTGGAAGCATTGAATGAGTTCCACATGATTTTTGGGAAATTGAATACTTGATTGTTGTTAAAAATGTTGTTTCTCTACACAATATCTTCTTTATTCTAGTAATTCCTTTGCCTTACTTCATCACAACCTCCATTAAAACTTACAAACCATAGAAGAATTATTATAGTAACAGAGTGCTTAAATAAATCAGAAGACCATCGCAGTAGACTCAAAATTTTGACACAAGAACATGGAAAATTTATTAAAAATGTTGGCACTATGCCTCTAAATATAAAGAGAAAGGAAAAAAATCTTAATCTTCTCAATCACTCTACCTAGAACTCCTATGGAGCCTCTACAACAATTTTTGAAAAATATCTAGCTATTGGAGGATTTCTAGGATGAGAAATAGGTTGCAAAGAATATACTTGTTTGGAATTAGACAAACTACTTGGAAGCATTGAATGAGTTCCACATGATTTCTGGGAATGTGAATACTTGAACGTTGTTAAAGATATTTCTTCTATACACACTATTTTCTTTATTCTAGTAATCCTTTTGTATTTCTTTGTCACAACCACCATTAAAACTTGCAAACCATAGAATAATTTTGCAGTAACAAAGTGCTTAAATAAATAATAAGACCATCACAATAGACTCATAGTTTAACACAGGAACATGGAAAATTAATAAAAATGTTGGCACTATGCCTCTTATCTAATTAATTGTAAGTACAATAATAATCCCCAAAATAAATTAAACATTATACATGGGAAAAGCAGGCTACCAACAACCCAAAAAGGGTGGTAATACGTAGCATTTACAAAACAACTAAACTAAGTAAATCAAAAAATCAAGATTCATAATTTGAGATGTTAATTACACCTAAAATAAGTAGCAACCAGTATTTTCAAAGTAAATTGAATAATATATGTAGTACCCAATGAAGAAAATGCCATGTCTCAATATTTGTAGAACTAAAGGGAAAAAATTATAACAAATTCATATTACAACTATATAATGGAACAAACAAATTGTAGTTGTGTAAGAGCCTTTGCATAATATCCATTTCCATGAGCTCCTCCACATAGGAAAGGTAAAATGCCTTGTTCTATCATAAAATCACTAAGAGACTCAATAATTGAATCAGAAAGGTTTGCATTTTTATCTTGTGAAAAAAAGTATAATTTTTTACTCGGTTTGAAGGGTGATGGAGATTGGGATCATCTAGTGGGGGGATTCCATTTCCTAACCATACATCTTTCCAAAGGGCCATAGATTCCAAATTGCCAATGTTAATCAAAAGCATATTAGGATTGTTAACAACTTGGAATACATATCCCAAATCTTACAGAACAACCATTGTGATGTTGGAAAATAGGCTTCAATGACTAGACTAAGGGAATTCTAGGATGGATTTTTTTGAGCCAAATGAGCCCAGCTCAAAGTTCGCTTGCACTTAGTGAACATTGAAGATCGACCAACTAAATATTTTTCATAGTATTGGAAAATAAGGACAGCAGAGGAAATTTTTTCACTTAGAACAATGATAAAATGGTTGACTTGCTAAAGAAGAGATTGAAAACAAGTTTTTTAGTCATTATAGTTTCATTTTTCAATCCCAAAAAAAAAGGAGCATAAGATAGGTAGAGATGCTTAGACAAAGTCTCGATTGTCAAGTCACCTACTAAAAGAGCATATGCAAACATGCACATATGCATTGAATCTTGATGAGTAGACAAGAGCCCTTACAAAACAATGGAAGATAAATGCACTAGATTGGATGCACTCCCATGTGAGGATGCATTCCCATGTCAGTTCTAGAAAGAAACTTTGGATTTTGACAAGCCATATTTTTGACAAATGTGAAAGGGGAGCCATGAATCCTAGGCTCTTTAAATTCTTGGTAACCAATTAGCTTATTGAATGTATCCTACAAGAACCTGACCAAGGCCCTGGCACTTATATATCCTACTAATAGTTGTGTCTTAAGCAAACTAGCTTCATTTAGGGCCGGCTTCTTTTAGAAAATGTTCTCTTTTGGGAGCGCATAGAATGGACTCGATCTCTAGGCCTAAATAACCTCTTGATCAAGGCAGATTTCAAAAAGTCTTAACCATGTGGAATGGAGTTTGGAATTTCATGTTAATCCTCCTAAAATCAGTGGGCTTTTCCCTTTTTATAAGTGAAAATGCTGGTTTAGAAACTAAGGTGGAGATTACATCTAACCATTCCATTAACTAAAGAACACCATGCAACCTAGCACTATGCCTCTTATCTACTTCACTGTAAGTACAATAATAATCCCCAGAAGAAGTTAAACATTGTACTTGGGCAAGGGACACTGCCAACAACCCCAAGAGGGTAGTAATACCTAGTATTTATTAAGAAACTAAACTGAGTAAATGATAAAATTAGGACTCTTAAGTTGAGATGTTAATTACACCTAAAATAAGTAGAAACCAATATTTCCAAATTATATTGCACAATATATGTAGTACATAATGAAGAAAATTCCATTGGTCAATATATGTAGAACCAAAGGGAAACAATTAACACACATTCATATTCCAACCATATAAATGAAGAAAGAAATTGTAGTTGTGTAATAGCCTTTGCATAATCTCCATTTCCATGAGCTCCTCCACATAGTAATGGTAAAATGCCTAGTTCTGTCATAGAATCACTAAGAGACTTAATAATTGAAGCAGAAAGGTCTACATTTTACTCTTGTGAAGGGTAGAGGCAACAGGAAATATACATCCTCCGCTCCTTCCATTTATTTAAGCTTTTCAACACTAACATATCCAAAGACTAGATGTCTTCTCGAAGTGGAGGAAACAGGGGCCTAGGAAAAACACCAAGAGGGATGCCAAATCCAAGTTTTGTCAAGAGTATGTGGGGGTATTTGAGCTTAATGAAGCAACAATAGAGGCCATTGACAAAACCTTTGATTCCATGTTCTTATAAAATTCCTTCTCCATTATCCCATGTTCACCCTTATACTGTGATATATAATATATGTGAAATTTGAGAAAAGCCATTGGCCAATGTTGGTTTCCTGCAACCTCCTTTAGGCTTGAGAATGCAAGAAGCAATGACCAATCTACAACCAAGATATATGATGGTTTGAATTCAACGACCATTTTCACAACACTTTCGGTCATGCCATAAGCAAAGCTACGTGTAGGGGATTTCCAATCCAATCTTCCACATTGCACTCCATCCACTGCCACATTTATTTCATACATCATTGATCCGATTTCTTACATGGCTTCCTGCATGTCTTTTGCACCACTATTTGGACCAGTGGTTCTTTTTTTCGATTTGGAACTGATTACCAATACATGGTTGCCTCTTTTCGGAAGGGATCGTGTAATCAATTGGCATAGACTCCATTACTACTAAATGTGAATTTCTTGTACTCAAGGGTCATGATAACAAATTTCATTGGAAACCCCTGTTTAAGGTTGCAAATTAGAATTATTCCAATGGTATAGAATTTGCTAGAGGATATTGCTCTGAATAATATAAGTGTGAGAACTATGTTTCCCCAAGAAATCTACAAAAGTGCCACTGACCTGCCAATCTAGCCCATTGCACATCAGGTAGGAGGGATCTCAATGAGGTAGGCACCACACCCACCAGGGGCAATGCGTGAGGGCACCTACCTATCATGCCCAAATGGAAAAATCTAAAATTTGCAAGCGAACCTCTTGAGAGATGATGAACAGGTGGGTACCTAATAAACACAAACTATTAGAGCTAAGTTTTAGCCCTAAGTTTCATCAGCATAAAACCAGAATCCAAAACTCAATAAATATGTTCTCCAATCAACCCTTCTTAGTAGCCCTTCTCTTATAAATCATTCAACCTCCATCAAAACTTGCAAACCATAGACTAATTATTAGAGTAATAGAGTGCTTAAATAAATCAGAAGACCGTCGTTGTAGACTCAAAATTATAACACAAAACATGGAAAATTAATAAAAATGTTGGCACTATGCCTTTCAACTACTTAACTGTAAGTACAATAATAATCCCCAGAAGAAATTAAACATTGTATTTGATTAAAGCAGGCTGCCAACAACCCAGAGAGGGCGGAAATAGCTAGCATTTATTGAACAACTAAACTGAGTAAATCATAAAATTAGGACTCTTAAGTTGAGATGTTAATTACACCTAGAATAAGTCGCAACCAGTGTTTTCAAAGTATATTACATAATATATGTAGTACGCAATGAAGAAAATTCCATGTCTTAATATATGTAGAAGCAAAGGGAAAAAATTAACACACATTCATATTCCAACCATATAAATGAACACACAAATTGCAGTCGTGCAATAGCCTTTGCATAATCTCTATTTCCATGAGCTCCTCAACATAGAAAATATAAAGCACATTTATTTCCATGAGCTTTACATAATCTCTATTTAAAGCACATCATCCAATTTGCCTGGAGCTACGAAAGCTATGTTTGTGATCTCAATCTTATGTGTGCTGAGGATTTGTTGGTGAGTGATTTATCAAAGAGGAGAGGAAGGAATAACATGGAGAGGAGAAAAAACACAGAAACAATGAAAGCAGAGCGTCTAGTATGTAATTCCATTTACCAAAAACTTGGTTTATTTTTTCATGGTTCAATGACTGTTTTAATTTTATAGCGGAAAGGACTTATCTGCCTGTCTGTAGAATCAGAATAGCATGTCTGTAATATCAGAACGGAATTATACAAACACCAAGTTAAAACAGAAAGTAGAAATTATTTTCAATGTATTTTGGAAGCAAATTATTCCTATAACATTACCTTTTCCTATACTCATTCAGAATGATGACTTTAAATTACTCATGTTATAGCATACAAGCACAATTAAAAAAAAACTTTCAGTTTTTCTAATAACAGAATCTACCAAATAATTTCGGATCAGCCTCGACCTAGTATTTGGGGTTAGTCATCGGTCTAGGGACGAAGGGGTAATTGAAATTTTAATCTTCTCTTTAGTTTGAATATAATTATAACAAAACTGAAAATTTAATTGCATACAATAAATTCTCTTCACAAAACAGAATGGCAAATTTTTTACATATATTTTTGTATTGGTGAATTGTGACTGCACATCGTTGTTGCAGATTTTGAATATGAACCTGAGTTGAGTTATTTACCCAATTTGCTATTTGGGTGTCTATTTCTATACAAAGCTAGTGGTTTAGAAGATTCAAAAAGAATTTCTCGATTACTTTAGTTTAACATCAAAGAATTTTCTATCAGTAGAATACTTCCTTCCTTGCTTTTCTACGTGATACTTCTTTCCTTTTCTATCGCAATATCTCTCTCCTAGGAATGAGTTTTTATAAAATCACTCGCTTTCATAAAATTTCAATGAATTTTGGATAGATCGAAAAACTAAAGGATAAGTTAGTTATCTTAGTCTCAACCTGGTGGATAAGTGTGACTTGAATAAAGAAGTGCATGAAAAATTTTAGTTGGTGCAGCTGGCTACAACGACCAAGAAAAGAGTTCATCATTGGGTTAGAGCTTGTGCATTTGAGTTGAATGGTATGCTTACATTAACACATCTGAATGTGCTTCCATTGGATTCCTATGATATGCTTTTAGGTATGGATTGTTGTTTACTCACAGGACCAAGGTAGAATGTTATGAGAAGGCTATTGAGCGCTTAGATGATGATGGGGAGAAAAGAATTTGGTAGGGGAATAAGAAGCCTACATTAGTTAGGATGGTTATAGCTATGCAGGCTAAGCATAGTTGCAAGAAAGAGTATATATTATTTACAGTGCTTGTTTTCAATGACAAGTGGAAGGATGTTGAGGATGATGAAGCCTTGAAGAGATATCCTATTTTGCAACAATTTCAGGATGTGCTTCGAATCGAGATTTCATAGTTACTGGCTCATAAGGAAGTAAAATTCTCTATTGAGTTGGTACCAAGAGTAGCACCAAAACCAAAGACACCTTACACAATGAACACTCTAGAGTTGGTGGAACTGAAGTTGAACCTAAAAGAAATTCTTGATAACTAAAACATAAGGCCGAGTATGTCACCTTGGGGTTCTCCCATATTGTTTGTGATGAAGAATGATGGTTCTCTCACGCTATGCATTAAATTACATGAACAACATGACTATCAAGAAAAGGTATCCATTTCCCAGGTCGATAACTTGTTCGATCATTTGAAGGGGCCATCAATTTTCCCAAACATTGACTTGAGATCACGATATTATCAGGAGCACATCAAAGAAGATGATATCTACAAGACCACATTTTGTACTAAGTATGGGCATTATGAGTTTGTGGGGGTTCCTTTTGGTCTTACTAATGCTTCAGTTATTTTCATGTGTTAGATGAACAATGTGTTGTAGTTATTGATACTAATTAGTTTAGCTAAGCCTTATTTCAACTAGATTTTCTGGAACTAACAATTATTTCTTCTATTTGGGCTTAATCCAACACGTCCTTATTTGGACAAGTTTGTGATAGTGTTCGTTGATGATATATTGATATATTCTAAGAATGACGAAGAGTATGCAGAGCACCTGGCACTAGTGTTGAGATTTTGAGAGAGAATTAGTTGTATGCCAATCTTAGCAAGTGTAGTTTCTTTTAGACTAAAGTTCATTACATGGGGTATGTTGTTCCTATGGAATGTACAGTGGTGGATCCAAAAAAGATTAGAACTATAATGGAGTGGCCAACTCTTATAAATGTGGATGAGGTCAGATCATTCATGGGATTAACAGGTTATTACATAAGTTTCATCAGGAACTTCTCATGGATTATCTATCCTATTACATCATTGTAGAGGAAAGGAAATAAGTTCAAATGGCGAAAGGAGCATGCAACTAGTTTTGAGAAATTGAAGCATTTACCTACAAGTGCTCCATTCTTAAAGATTTCAAATCTAGATAAAGAGATCATGGTATGTAGAGATTCTTGCGAGAGAGGACTTGGTGGACTTGATGCAGGAATGACAGGTGGTATGTTATGAGTCAAGGAAGTTCAATAAGCACCAACATAACTATGTGAGTCATGATCTTGAGTTGGCAGCTATCATTCATGCCTTGAGATGTGGATACTTTATCTTCTTGGCAGGAGGTTTTTTCTTATGAATGATCATAGCGGACTAAGGTACTTATTTGACCAAATGAATTTGATTTCTAGGAAATCCATATGGTTGGCTACCCTTAGTGATTTTGAATTTCAGATTAGGAACATCAAGGGTAAGGAGAAGAGGGTTGCAGATTCTCTTACTGACAAGAGTGAAAGTGAGTCTGATCCAGGTGGATATTGGTGGCCACCTGCCGAGTCCACCTGGACCCCCACCTCAACATTTTTAGTTTCCTTAATTATAGCGTAGTTTACTATTTTTAGCAGTTTTTCGGGTCCTGAACTTCCGGAGCCATTTTGAGGCCCTAAACGACGTTTTTTGGGGAATCTTGCTCTGCGATTTTTTAGATAAAAAATCGTCTTTCCCATCATAGTCCTTGGAGAGATCTTTCCAACGGGCTATCATGCACGTAAAACGGAGATCGTAGGCCAAAGTTACGACCCCGGGAAGTTGATGTACCAAATTACCCAAACGGGGGTACCAATTTACCCAAACGGGGCCCATAGTTTGGC
>APFE031662816.1:44323-57448 GCA_000404065.3 Pinus taeda | reverse complement strand
GAAGTATTATTTCCGCTGCATCTTTGTGTATATGGTTATCTCTGTATTTTATTGCGTTCCTGTTTAAATCCGGATCAGAGTCACATTGCAATAGTGAGATATTATGGTACGGACCTGTTGACATGGCGAATTTTCGCTATACCAACAAGGGGAACTAACCTGATCATAGACCCCAATTAGATCTGCTTTCGTTTGGGTTGGCTAGCTCGAATGGGTTTTAAAGGATCCCGTAAGCTGTTAGATGTGTTGAGAGATTGCTTCCTAGAGGAAGACTTCAATTAAATCAATAAGAGAAACGACTAACCTATATGTATAAAATCTTATCTACACAGTTACTTCTAACTACTTAAGCTAGTCTTAACTATCCTAATCTATCCTGTAGGTGCATAACAAAAGAAGCTAAACATCATATATAGATTCCAAGTCCAAATGAATCAATTACTGGTTCACATAAGAACAAGGTTGTATTAGATCCTAATTGCAATCCATTTACTTATACAGGAATACACATTCCTTTCAATACAAATAGCACTTGCAACTGATGTTTAACAATGTTTAGAATTAGCAACCTTTCATGAGTTAAACATGCTATTGAATTATATTCGAATAACTAGGAATAACCATTAAATGTATTTTATCAATATGCACAAAGCAAAAGACATTTATCTTTGTGCTAGAAACAACACTCTGATTTTAAACACATGAAAGCGGAGAAAAATAAATCTGAAACAAAAGGCTCCTTCTTGACCCAAACAATCTTCTTTTTTCACAATAAATCAAAAGTTGTTCTACCCAAAAAATCCCTCCTCTCATCTCTGGAGGTAATATTTATCCCCAAGGAACTGACCCTTCATCTTCCCTTAACCTTTCACCTCCCTTGTCTTTTCAATTTACAAATTAGAACATACAATGTCTAGCAGTAGCTGTAACTACTGACCCGTAAAGGCCACATCTGCTAGAGCATTTCATTTACTGGGGAAATATATAGATGCTAATTGAAAGGAGGAGGTATACGTGTCATTTCTTCATGAGAAGATTTGAGACCACCTAACCTTTGGAACACATAGGTAACACATGGAAACATGACCACTAAATCCTAAAGCCAAATCTTTAAATAAGACATATCTACGTATATAAACTCTTCGAATCCACTCATGCATCTTTTATCTAGAGCCATACTTGATGCTTATGCATCTATTCTTTGACCTCACTTGCCTTCTCTTGTTCCTTGCCTGTAGAGATAACCAACATTAGCTATACTTATGAAAATATGATAAAAATGCTTAAAAACACAGATCTTGCCTTCATGAAACGTTTATAACATTAAAAGGACAAGTGTGAAAGAATCAACCCATGTTTTTAAATTGACACATTGAGTAAGTCCCGTGTTAGAAAATTATATATTACAAAGCAATGGAACACATAAAATATTGTAGAAATATAAACACAGAAAATGCATAAAACAAGAGAAACATAGATATACGTGGTTCACCCAATTTGGGCTACATCCACGGAGAAACAACCAGTCCTTGGGGGTGTCGCCCCTGAACTGCCGGCGATGTGATGTGGCGCTTTTATGTATAAGCCTTGGCCTCCACAGATTGTGACTTGCGATTGGGGAGCAGACCCGATATATATATGTGTTGCGGTTAATAACATCGGCGGGTCCGCCACATTGCATCGTGCTTATGTATATGCTATGGACTCCACCGATTGCGATAAGCAATGTAACGATGGACCCGATATATATATATATATATATATATATGTGTGTGTGTGTGTGTGTGTTTGTGTGTGTGTGTAATGATCTGGGTGAGTCCGGTAGAACACAACGCACCCTATATACAGACCTTGGACCCATTGATTGAGATATGTGATGGGGCTCTGGACCCGAAATATAAATGTGTTATGGTTAACAGAGCCATCAGGTCCAGTGTATAGTGGTGCACATTATGTATTAATGTTGATTGCAATAAGCGGAAAGGGCAAGTTATGCATGTTTTGCAAAGCGAAAGAGCTATAATGGGAATAAAGATGCGATGGAAGGTTTTGAGGGGTAAAGAGTGGGGCAATTATATGTGTGGACATAGGGCATCATGAACGTTTATGAGGATTTGAAAGAGTCTCGATGAAAGATATGAATGAAGGGCAAGACTAGGTTGTGGATGAATCATGCAGTAGAGATTTATTAAAGGGGGGGCTTGACCATTAAGAATTGAGGATTTGACTCAGCACAGAGTTAAAACCCTTGAGATAAAAAAAGATCATTTGGAGAAGTGAAAGATCAAACTCATAGGGGGCCCATTCAAATTTTCTACCAGAGCATGTTTTAATAGGGTGGTGGTTATGGCCACAACAAATGGCAAACTGCTGGGCAAACCAGTTATCTTTGTTTCCAAATAAATATTGGATCAATAGAACATCATGGTGTTAAGATAAACTTGAAATGCAAACTGTATATATGGACAGGCATGGGTTCCACTTCAGTTGGGATAAAGACAAATAGCTTCAACTTAATGATAGGGTTTTTACAGGAATTCTCCAATGGTAGTATTATGGGATTTATTAACATTCCTTTACTTGTTTTCTACTTTCAAAATCCTTTCGGGGCCATCACCGATCTGCCAATACCTATTTAAGTGTACCTCATCTCTTTATTGCATCATCAAACTTGATGTAGATATGTTTATCTACACTTTATATAAGAATTTCAGTGCTATATTTTCATATGATTGAATGGGGCGTAGTCATGGATCATGCCATATTTTTAAACCACTTAAGCAAGGTTCTGCTTGCTTTGTCAACCAGTACTTTGAGCCCAGCAGTAGTCCCTACTCTAACCGACTTCCCAAATAACCTGTCCTTCCAAATTGGCATAAGGACTTGACATTTCATTTTCTTTTAAATAAGTCCTTCCAGTTTCAGGCAGAAGGAATAGAACACAATTGGATTTGCCATAGGGTGTATGACAGTGAGCTTAGCCCATGGAGAATTTAATGTGGTGGATGGAACCAATTGAAAATAATTGCAAACCTTACAGGCAAGCATATGCTAGGTCTGAGTGGGATTTATTTAGAAATGCATCATTCCTCCATGCTAGTCCAGCTGTAGTTACACATTTTTTTTTTATAAGGATGCCCATACATGCTTCAGGTATCTAGGTTATCAACAGATCTTACCTAGTTCCCAACAGATGCTAATGAGTGGCTTCGATTTGAATTCCACAACTGATTTTCAACTTCTCATGGGCTCATCGAAAGTTTGTTTGATTTGCAAGGTAACAATGGATTTCGGATCAGCAGACTCATTAGCAGGTTAATGAGGGGTGTAAAAGCTGAAGGTGGTTAATGACGGTAATCTGAAGAGATTTGAAGAGGCGAAAATTAGACTGAAGGACCGAAATCAGTTGGATAAAAAAGATTAAAATTGAAAACAGAAGGAAAATACACTTCGCGGAAACAACAAAATGGAAGGGACGGAAATATAACTAAGCTAATAGCAAAATGAAATGAATCCTAACCTACTCAGGAAGTAACCACCATGTGGTGGCTACTGGAAGTATCTCTTGAGATGTTGGCCATTAACAGGGAGTTTTTCAATTTCTCCCTGTAAAGTTTTCAATCTGTAAGTTCCCTATCCAATTTTTTCTTCAACTTGGAAGGGGCCCAGCCATAAGTGTTGGAATTTTGTGTGTTTACCTTTTGGCTCATTCAACTTGTCCCATTTCAAGGCTAGCTCTCTTATCTGGTAATCTTTATCTACTGCCAGATGGTGATCAAACCATCTGTTCACAATCATTTGATGATTTATAAATTTATTTATGGTTTTATCTCTCAATTCCTCCAGTCTTACGAGTTGGTTGATCCTGTTTTGAGGTAAGGATGAAGGGGTTCCTCTCGATGCTTGGGAGAGCTGTAAAGAGGGACAGGTAATGTTGGGAGGCAAGATGGCTTCCTATCCATAGATGAGGAAGTATGGGGAATTTCCTAAGGCCACTTTTGGGGTGACCCTATCAACCCAAAGGGCGTTTGTTAGAGCATTATGCCAGTTCCTCTGGTTTTCGATGATAGATTTACAAATTATGTGGATGAGGATTTTATTTGAGGACCCTACAACTCCATTTCCTGGGGGGTAATAGTTTGACGCATACCTTATGTGAATTGATTTATTAATAAAAGATTCAGTCAATTTTAGTGATGAAAAGTAAGAAGCATTATCAAATATGAGAGCGTTAGGGATGCCATACTTGTTGATAATGAATTTCTCAATAAATGATATTACCTCGTCTTCGTTTACCTTCCGAAGCGGGATCACTTCAGTCCATCTGGTGAAGAGTCGGTCACCGTGAGTATGTACTTATACTGTTGTGAAGAGTTTTGAGTGATCTTGCCTATGAAATCTCTCTGAACATTGTGGTCAGATAATATCCAGCTCTTGATATTTTGTGAGCAGTGGTATCTCCACAATAATGACCACCTACTGGGTCATCATGCATTTCTTTCAAGACATGATCGACATCATCCTCTTCCAAACACCTCAGCCAGATTCCATCATAATTTTTTTTGTATAATGTGTCATTGGCCAAGCGATACTAATTAGATTTCAATTTGAGCGCTCTCCTTCATGAAGCATCCATGTGTTCAGGACATGCTCCCCATGTTAGATAAAAGTGTATGTCATAATACCATGACTCAGGATTGAAAAGGGCTTCTAACGTTTTGCACTCATGCATCAACATCTCATTAATCTATAGGGGCTCCTCCCTGAATTCTACTTGTGCATTTTGCATGCTATGCGCTTCGGGTTCTTCGGATGCCCCTTCTTTATCTGCTAAGGCTTTTGATGCTAACCTAAACAATCCCTGCCCTTGAACTCTCTTTGCAAGCTTAATCTCGAGGTCGAATTCTTGAAGTGCAGTTATCCAATTCCCTCTCTGTTCACCCATTTCTTTCTGCACGAAGAGGTCTCTTACGGCAGGATGGGGAACAATTACTTTAGTCCTAGCCTTTAAGAAATAAGGGCAGAAGTGTTTTACGACTTTAAAAAATGCAAATCCTTGTTTCTCCACGTCTAGGTAGTTCAGTTCTACTCACTGACGATTAGAGCTCATATAAGAAACATGAACTTCATTGCCATCATCATTTTTTTGAGTGAGGATTACAACATATGAAACATCAGAAGCAAACATGTACAAGAAGAATTCCTTGTAGAAATTGGGACTAACCAACACAAGAGCTTCCATGATGGCCTCCTTAATTCGTTGAAACAATTTTTTAGCTTCATCACTCCACTTATACATAAAGTCCTTCTTCATCATTAGCTACATAGGACACACTATTTCTGCGAAACCTGAGACAAACTTCCTAATGAAACTGATCTTCCTGAAGAAAGATTGCATTGCCCTTTTATTTGCAGGGGGTTGTATTCTCATGACGGTCTCTATTCTTTCAGGATCAATAACATCCCTTCTTTAGAGAGGATAACTGTGAAGATGCTCTTCTTGGGATTCAACGATATTTCGTATCTTCGGCATCTTTTGAAAATTTGTTTCAGGTGATAAATATGATCCCTTTTGTGATATGAATACACAGTGATGTCATCCATGTAAACCACTACTGATCTATTAATCAAACCTTGGAAAGCTATGTCCATAGCTCTTTGGAATGTGGCACCCACATTAATAAGTCCAAAAGGAATTTTACAATATGCGTAAGTGCCCCATTTAGTGTTGAAGGTTGTCTTAAGTTGATCCCCATTAGACACCAACACTTGGTTATATCCTGAAAACCCATATAATAGGGACAACATTTCAGACCAAGAAACGCACTGAAGAATGTGTTCCATAGAAGGGACAGGATAATTATCCTTTTGCAATGCTTTGTTTAAGTTTCTGAAATCGATACACATCCTGATGTCTCCATTTTTCTTTCTTGCTGGCATGAGATTGGCTACCCAGTGGGTGTGTTTGACTGGAAAAATGATTTTAGCATCCAACATTTTCTTTGATTCTTTCTTTACAAACGGTTCTAGGCTTGGATGCATCTTGCGAAGATTTTGTTGGTAAGTATTAGCCTCCTTTTCCAGAGGAATTACATGATGCATAATGCTAGTATCAAAGGGTTTTAAGTCACCATATGTCCATGCAAATATGTCCTTGTACTCTTTAAACAGCTTAACAAATGCAACCTTCTCTTGTGGAGAGTACCCTAAGTCCAAATTAATAATTTTTAGGTCTTGTTTGATTCTAAGGTTAACCAATTCATACTTCTTGGATGAGATATGCATTTTGCAGTTGGTCAGCTTCTTGAATTTATCATACAAGTGTTCCATCTTGACAACTAACTTGGGAATCATATTGGACTCATCTTTTTCCTCATCTTCCCTCTCATTCATAAGCGTGTCATGCTCCTTTTAATCAATGACTGCATTCTTGAATGTCTTCTCGCAGTGCAAGAACTCAAGGATTTTCTCGTCATCTTCAAATACCCGCCAATTTGAGATGTTATCAAGCACAGATGGTCTGAAGATCAATTCAACATAACATTTATTCTTCTTTAATCTAAAATTAGGAAAAAGTTTTGCAGCCATACCAGCCATCAGATCAACATCTTGTTTTTTCCCTTGAGGTATGCATGTGATATTAAAAGAATAAAAAATTTCAATTAAGCTCCATACTTCATGTTGGTACCTTACCAGGTGAGGCGAATTGCAATGTATCCTTTCCCTTACCTGGTCCACAATTATCTGTGAGTCACCAAAAACTTTAATATTTTTTACCTTCATATCAATGGCCCTTTTCAAGCCCTATAGCAAGCCTTTGTATTTTGCCGTGTTGTTGGTGCATGTGAAATCCAACCAGCTAGCCATCAGATGTTGGTTCCATTGCGGTCAATAAGAATACTCCCAGCACTTGCACCTTCAAGGCAGTTAGAGCCATCAAAATAGAGTGTCCAAAATATAAAGTTTAATGTTACATCAATTGAATTGCTTCCTATGAAAGTAGTCCTATCATCTACTATAATAAAGTATAATTCATCAGTTGGATTGGAGGGGAGAGCTTCCAACTGTGTGTTTGTCACAATTTCTTCAACTATCTTTGCATGGAATTATCCAAAATAGGTTTCAGTGGCACAAACATTGAAACTATAACTCCCAAGGATAGAGTTGGTAAACATTATAGGTTCATTGGGGCCATTTAATTCCGTCACCACATACTTCATGTATCTTTCTTGATCAATTCTCAGCATATCACTCTTCCCCTTCTGAGACAGCAAGATATGGGACCAATCAGTTGAGAAATATCCATTCAATTTTGCTAACCAATCTTAATAAGAAACATTCCATAAGCCTCAGGTATGTCGACTACCACTATGTCAATGACTTGTGTGTATTGTGGTTTGGTAGCCATCCGAACCAACACATCTTTCAATTCCCCAATTACTTTTACATTCGTTTTGTCCAATTGCATGATTCGAGTTCTAGTTTTCTCAAGTATTGCACGAAGTATTTTAGCAATAGTGTAAGGCATCATAGTGGATGAGGGCCCTGAGTCTACCAAGCAATTGTATACATTCATGTTGATGATTTCAAATGTGATAAGGAAAGGGGGAGTCTTGGATTTTGATTTCCTTCTTACCATGGCTGCACTGATATCTTGGGGGGTTCGATTCATGTTTGACAGAGTGGCTTCCATGGCTGGTGGCCTTTGGGATGTACTAGAGGTACTAACGGGTCTGGACACCGAAGTTTTGGTTTGACTACTTGGATTGGTGGGAGATTTGTAATTCCATTCATTCATAGCTTTCAAGAGTAGATCTCTTTGCTGCGTTAATTTTAACAAATCGAAGAATGTGATATTAGCTCAGGATTTCTTAAGATCATCCACAATATTGTAATCAATGTTATAAATAGGGTAGGGCAGAGTAAACATACATGTTTTTCCATTCTTAAGTGGGATTTTACAATTTTGAGTCACCTTCGTTGCAGTCGGAGATGTATTATCTTTCTATGGACAGTTCACAACTGGAGTACTCTTGGACTCACCAATAGGTCTACCCTTCTTAACAAGAACTTTGGGAATAGATGGCTTCAAAGGGAGAACCTATTTCTTTGTCTGGTCTACAGGCTTCATCGTTCCCGCAAGTGCTCCCTTACTTCATGTGTGGATTTCATTAGTGTGGATTTCTGTCGTACTATCTCCTTTATTGTCATCGTTCTCATTTGTGTAGAAATCCCACAATATATTGATTTCAGATTCTTTGTCCAAGGGCTCTTCTACTTGGTATTCTTCCTCATTTTCTTATTCTAGCTCTAGCTCCACTATAGGTTATTCTTAGTTAAGAAGTGATCCGATAAGAGCCAACTCTTCTGTATTTAAATTCCCTTAATTGGGTGGAGTAGGCAGTGCAAGTTGACCATGACCACCTTCTGTCTTCTTACGATAGAAAGGTTTGTAAGATTTTCTGTTGTTATAATCTCCTCCATTCCCGCTTGTACTCTCTCCAGAATTCCTTTTCATATCAATGACTATGTTTGTCAACTTCTTAATGATCCGATGCAAACCTTCCACATCTATGGTATCATTTTCTTTGATTTCAACCCCTTTGTTATCGCTCCCGTTATTCTTCTTGGATGCTTGAGAGGCTTTCTTTTCTCCAGTTGTATGATGACATGCTATGAGATTGATCATTTCATTCTCAACTTTTACTGCTTCATCGATAACACCCTGTAAGGTTTGTGCGTCACTCCTTTTGACCCACATCGCCCTAGGGAAAGGGAGAGCAACGATGTAGAATTCCATGAGTAACTCCTCAGTAGGTCAAGCATTAGCCAGGATTCTATTGAAAAAAGTATTGAACTGGATGTTAAAATCCTTGACCTTTTCTTTGGTTTCCATTTTCAAATGGGATAGTTCTAAAACTAAGGCTGCAGGTGTTTTGTCATTGCCATACTTCTCTACAAAGGCTTGTTGAAAGGAAACCCATGAGGTGATCGATCAAGTTCTCAAGCTAAAGTACCATGTGGAGCCGCACCAATCAGAGTAAAAGGGAATATGTGACATACTATATCTTCATTGGCATGTGCACGGCTAGGAAGAAAGAGTGAATATGGTTATCAATTGTGTCTCCCTGCTTACGGTCAAATTTAGGTAGTAATATTTCTGCATTCTTGGGTAAGGGATGTTGTTGCCTAGGTACCACTACAGCATCTTGAGTGAGCCAGGGAGGGAGTGCTCCCAAAGGAGGTGGGAGTTGGTTCCCACTCGGTTGAAGTTGGTTCCCACCTGAAAGAGGAACGTTAGCCATATTGTGGATAGGGATGTTCTAGTTGAAGGTTTCTTCGAGGCTTTCTTTATTAGGATTCCCAAATCAGGGTAGGGATTACCTTCAAAGAGTGGATCTTCAAGAATTTCTTCTGAGGGATTGTCAATACTTTGCAAGGAATCTAGCACAATATCTTCAAGAGATGGGGCTGTAGATATCTCTTCGTTTATGGAACAGATCCTCGGCTTTCTTTTCGTTATTGGAGGTAAAGAGTGAAAGATGGGGAGCTGAGAGAGGGAATGAGCATAAGCCAGAGTAAGTGTTCTGACTGGTTGTTCCTGAGTGACAGGATACTCCCACAGTGTCTCTTCTTTGAAATGAGGCTTTTCCAAATGGGAGGAAGGGTCTTTTTGACCTTCATGATCCATGCATTAATCTTTTTGAGTCCATGTGCGACATTTATAGATGAAATCATAAAAAGCTGCAGATGGTAGTTCAGGCCCTCATTTTAGCGCCAATTTGTTGACATGGTCTATACTAACAAGGGGAACTAACATAATCATAGACCCAAACTAGATTTTCTTTCATTTGGGGTGGCTAGCTCCAACGGGTTTTAAAGGATCCCATAAACTGTTAGAGGTGTCGAGAGATTGCTTCCTATAGGAAGACTTTAATTAAATCAATAAAAGAAACAACTAACCTATATGTATCAAATCTTATCTACACTACTTCTCACTACTTAAGCTAGTCTTAACTATCCTAATCTATCCAGTAGGAGCATAACAAAAGAGGTTAAACATCATATATAGATTCCAAGTCCAAATGAATCAATTATTGGTTCACATAAGAACAAGGCTATATTAAATTGTAATTGCAATCCAATTACTCATACAAGAATACACATTCCTTTCAATACAAATCACTTGCAATTGATGTTTAACAAAGTTTAGAATCAACAACCTTTCATGAGTTAAACATGCTATTGAATTATATTCGAATAATCAGGAATAACCATTAACTATATGTTATCAATATGCACAAAGCAAAAAACATTTATCTTTGTGCTAGCAACAACACTCTGATTCTAAACACATGAAAGTGGAGAAAAATAAATCCGAAACAAAATGCTCCTTCTTGACCCAAACAGTCTTCTTTATTCACAATAAATCAAAAGTTGTTCTGCCCAAAAAAGCCCTCCTCTCATCTCCAGAGGTAAATCAAATCAGAAATCAGTATACACCCACTTTTGCATTGCATTTTGCATATAATTTTTCATCTTTATTTAATTTTTTTTTCATCTATCATTACATCCACTTTTGGTGTGACACAATTTGTGTCATGTTTTGTACTTACTGTTGTACCCATGTTTGCTTCCAATTTTGCATCCATCTTTGCAACCTCTTTTGCATAAAATGTTGCATCTATTTTTCAATCCACTTTTGTGTTGGGTTTTGCGGCTCATTTTGTATCTTCTTTTGCATATACTTCCATTTCATCCATATTTTTCATCCAATTTTGTTTCTCCTATTGCACCCATGTTTGCATCCATTTTTACATCCCTTATTGCATTTTTTCTTGCATCTAAGTTTGCATTCTTTTTTTTTTTTTTTTAATATATTATTACATCCACTTTCTCATCCACTTTTTTTGTGCCATATCTTGCTCCTATAATCGCAACCCACATTTTCTTCCACTTGTGCATCCATATTTGCATCCTCTTTTGTGTCCAAGTTTGCATCAAATATTCTTTATGTTTTTTGCATCTACTTTTACATCCACTTTTTATGTGTCCAATTTTGAATCTAATTTTTTGTCCACTATTGCACCCATGTTTGGTCCATGTTTACATCCCTTTTTCATCCAAGTTTGCCTCCTCCTTTCATTCAAGTTTTTGTCTTTTTTTGCGTTCGTTTTTGTATCCATATTTGTTTCACCACAATTAATGCCAAGTTTTATGCCTACTATTTCACCCATGTTTTCTTCCACTTTTTCATCCATGCTTGCATCCTATTTTGTGTCCAAGTTTGCATCAACTATTTTGTCTACTTTTTCATCCACTTTTGTGTTATTTTTTTGTATTGTTTTTCATCTATTTATGTTGTATTCACTCTTCATCCAATTTTACACTTATTGTTTCCCCCATTTTTTTGTTCACTTTTGCATCCCTTTTCCAACACTCATATTTTTTGCATTGATGATATTTCTTATGACATTGACAATTATGAACAACTAATGACAATCTCAATAATTATGATGATGATGATAATGAAGATGATGACGATGACATGAATTTTGATTATTATGATAATGAAAACGATGATAAATAAAATGGGGGTTACAATGACAACGATGATGATGACGATGCTAATGACCTTGGCCAATATTCCTAATTTTTAAATGTTCTCATGGTCATAATATTAATCATTATCTTTGACGTTGTCTTCCAAGTCATCATCATCTGATCATCATTATCATTATTTTCATCTTGGTCATAATCAACAACAATAATGGCATGAATGATGATTATGATGTTCATGATGAAGATGACAACAATTATGATAGAAATTACATTAATTATGTTGATGGGGATGATGAAAATTATAATGATGATGATAATGATAGTGATGATGATGATCATCGATCATCTTGAAAAGATAAAGTTGTTATTTCTCTTGCATATATCATGTGTCCTAACAACCCTTTTCAATCACTCGTAACATTTTTTCGATTGATGATATTTCTTACGACACCTATAATTAGGAACAATTGACAAAAATGTCCATAATGATGATGATGATGACATGAATGGTGATTATGAAAATAATGCAATGATCAAAATAATGATGATGATTATGGTGGTTATGATGACGATAATGAAGATGATGACACTCCCTCTAAACTAGGGAGGTACTCATAATAAGACAAAAAAGTACTCTCAAGTTGAAATATCCATATAAGGAGTGATCTGGAATGATAAGAATCAACGATGATTTACATCATCATAGCCAAAATTGTCAAAGTAGCAAGGCCTTGACTAACAAGTTCTATCTCTCCATTAGATCAGAGAACAATGTTTGGATGCATAAATTTGGACACCACTACCTCTCTAGGCACTTACTCCACCAGGATGTTCACCATGTATGTCCTCACATGATCATTTCCTAATCCATTGTCATAATATTTGACACTATAAAATGTCGATCCTCTTGACTATTCTTATCTTGGATTAATGTACTTGACTTGTGGCGGTTAGTCCTAATCAAAGTACAAATTCTCAAAGAATATTGGTCCCAGATGTTTATCCAGTCCACCATTCTCCCTACTGGTGTCTTTAGTAGGCTTACGACTATTATTCTTGGCCATAGTACATCACACATGGATAATATGGTGTCCAGCCTCACTCTCTCTCAACCAGGGAGGATACATTGACAAGCATAACCTTTTCTTAAGAATACCCATCATTTTCATAGAGAATAACATCATTAATTTGTTTTCATTAAAAATATAGTGATTTGTGGAAAAATATTTCCCCTGTTATCATTTTTTATGAAAGAAAATAAAAAAGTGAAAGCCAAAATCATTAAAGATACACTATAATGATTGATCTAAGTCTAAACTCTAAGGTTCAAGTGAAAATTCATGTAAATATTATATCTATGCATTGTTCCAAACTTATGAAAATCTTATTCCTTAAGTCCTATATATAAGAAAAAACAAAATAAAGAAAAATAAGGCTCATTGAATGCTAACTCATGTATTCACTCCCTCTTTGGAAAACATATGAATATATATACTCCTATTCACACTCGATCACATGTTTGTGATGGTTAAATCATGAAGTCCTCTTTTCCCCTTGAATTTT
>APFE031662816.1:0-21678 GCA_000404065.3 Pinus taeda | reverse complement strand
TTCATTCCACTCACTCGAGTTATTTCATCAAATAGAGATAAGTTTTATTTCACACACTTCTGGTAAAGCCTATTGAGCCTCGCCTATGATATATCTATTTCTTGATGGAGTCCTTGATGTATTGATCAAGTTTTGATCCCTTGGAGATTAATTAGAGCAAAGAAAACATGAGTACTCTTAATTCCAAGTTCAATTCCTCTTATTGTGGACACGAGGAAAAGGAGGGGTTTCTATCGTGATCATAACTCCAAGTTCATTGTCTCTAATGGTGGATGAGGCAAGGGAGGGGGTTGCGGTTATGGTCATGGTTATGGAGTTTTCTCTTTTTACATTATATTTAGGGAGTTCAAAGCAATTTGAATGGAATCATTGTCATCACTAGGTATAATGTATTAAGTGTGATAATGGATAAAATGAAGTAATTATTTGTGAGAATTTGATCTTGAATGAACATTGCAATCCATTTTATCATAGAGGAAAGAACATGCATTAAAAACAACTCAATATTTCATGTGACATTCATATTGGATGCAACTTATTTTTCATTAAAACCAATTTACTTTTTTCTGGTGGCATTCTTTTTTTGTTAAAATTTCTTATATTTCTAATCTTAATTATAATTTTAATTTGAAATAAACCTTCCAATAACTCTTAATTTACCAATTGTGCATGGGCATCATAAGAAACATTCAAAATATAATATGAAGAACAAATGGGTACCTACTTCATATGCATCAAAAAATGCTTCTACTACTTAATGTGAATTACAAGTGTAATCTTAGTTAGATCTCCAATATATCTTAAACCATAGTTTCATTTTATTTTTTAGTACTATTAAATGTTTTTATGTCCTACCTCATTTTATGGTTAGCATTGTAATAAAAATATGCATTGTGTTATAGAATTAGTACTAACATGTAATATTGATTTTTTTTTTTTCCAGAACGCTACAAGTAATAACCACGAAGATGATGATACAAACCATGTTTATATTACATCATATATTAGATACGATGATGATTAGGATGGTGATGCCATTGGTGATGATTATTTGGATGATATTATCAGGATGGTCAAGATGATGGTCATGGAAATCATCATGAGAATGATCTTGACTATGATTTTCGCAGTGCTAGCTATTCGTGCATTATTTTTGTATTTAGTTGGGATGTCTCAATATGGTAATCGTACATTTAAATTTTAGTTGATTTGAATAATGACGATTATAATATCGATATTATATTGTTACCTTGTGAATATGTTGAAATATGTTTACATTTTTTTCTGAATAATTATTGTGTATGATGAGATTCCTCTTTTTTTTATGGATGTCATGAATTTACCTTAGAATAATGATACCTATGAAACATTTTTATTTCGTAATCATCCATTAACTTTTAGTTCATTTGATTAAATATGATGATGATATTAACATTTTTATCTTGTTATTTTATGTATATATTGAAAATTGTCAACACTATTTTGATGGAGAATTATTATGTATGATGATTTTACTGTCTTTTGATGGATATTGTGAAATTACCTTAGAATAATGGTGTTCACGAAAGATTTTGATATGATAATCACACATTCCAATCTTAGTCGTTTTGATTAAACATGATGAGGGTATTATTAGTTTATCTTGTTACTTTATATATGTGTTGAAAACTGTCAATATTTATTTTATGGAGAGTCATTATTTGTGATGCTATTACTATTTTTGGATGTAATGTTGTCAATTTACCTTGGAATAATGATATCTGTGATAAGTGTTGATTTAATAGCCAGATATGTATATTGAAAATTTCCAATGATTTTTGACGGAGAATTGTTATATATGAGGATACCGCTATCATTTTTTATGAATTTTGTCAATTACACTTAAATGTGTTATACATGAAAATAACTCCTCATCATCTTGGAGGAGAATACTATGTTGTTGGATGAAATTCCCCTTTCTCCTAGACTATATAGAATTATAATACAAGTTATGTACCATGAGGACCACATTATTCTAGTCTATAATAGGTTGTCCCCTTCATCTAACTTTTGTTACCAAAATTCTCACCCAGTTATGAGGAAAAAAGCTACAGTTAACTAGAATTTGACACTCTTGTTCACTTCGGAAACTCATATGGTGGAATGTGATCTCTTTATCCTCATCTTTAGCTTTTTCCTAAATAATAAAATCATACAAAAGTGGGAAAGAGCCATAAAGCATGGGGAAACTTTTTCCTAAACACAAAAGCATCTAAAAAGTGGAAAAAGCCCTTTTTATATGAGGAAATATTATTCACCCAAAATCTTTTTCCCAAATTGAACAAATGAGGAATTTGGGAAATCTTCATAGCCTTCACTTTCCTATATATTGGAGGCTTGGTCATTGAGAAAAGGAAGGGAATTGTGGTATTGTCACGTTGCTAAGATCTATCTTGAGAGGGAGATGTTTGGAGCTAGGAGTTGGGGGAGGTGCTACTGCAACTGCAACTGATGGTTGTAACTTTCCTCCAACTCCTTTATTAATATAGATTGGTTGTTCTTCCTTCCAGATGATGCTATTCATTCTTTACTTATTTTATTTAACTAATGAATGTATGGGATTTTGGTTTATATTTATTTATTAAATAATATTTCTATGTTTCAGATAGTTTTGATTATCAAGATATTATGATGTGAAGGTTGCTTTGTTCTCTCTCTTATGTGTAGGTTCAAGTTTTGAAGCTAGTTAGGAGCACTTCCCAGCTACACTAAAAACTCCACCAAGACCTGCATGTGAGGACTCATAGGAATCCTTCTCTTTTTCTTAATATATACTCTACATCTTGATCTACTAAGAATCACGAGCCTTAGAACAACATTTCTCTTAATCGGTCCATTCTAGGTTTCTAGGATAAGCTGAGAGTGTTTTATTTTCATCTAACAGTGCATCAAATCCTACAGCAAATGATATTTAGAAACATTAATATATTTCACTATGTAATTGAAACTGGTAAAATGAACCCATAAAGGGGGTCATAAATTGAGAAAAAAGTAAACTATAAACAAGAAGCCAAAAGTGGTTGTAACCATGGATGCAAAATTGGGAGTAGAATTGGATGTTAAACTAGCCATCAAAACAAGATGCAAACAATGACACGAAAAGGGTTTTAAAGTAGAATAAAAAAAGGGTGCAACACTAGATGCAAATAAGGAAAAAAATAGGGAATACAAAAGGATACCAAATTGGATGGAAACAAGGATGCAAAAATGGACACCAAAATGAGGATCCAAAGAATGGTGTAAAATTAGGATGCAAAATTGGGTGCAAAAAGGATGTAAGAACATACACAAAACATGATGCAAAATGGGAATAAAAAAGGTTGAAACCAAGCATGCCAAAATTTACGCAAAACTATATGAGAATTCAAACTAAAATCTAGGTGCAAAATGAGATGAAAATGTGGACACAAAATGTGGTAGAAAAAGGGATGCAAATTTGGATGCGAAATAGGATGCAAAATTAGATACCAAAAAGGGAGAAAAATTGGACATAAAAAGTTGGTGCAAACTTTGACAAAAAAGTAGAAAAAATGGTGCAAAAATGGGCATAAAAATGGCTCAAATTTGGAAGAAAATTGAGAGGCAACATTGGATGCAAAATGAGGTGCAACAAATGATTCAAAAGTTATTACAAAAACAAATGCAAAAGTAGAAGAAAAAAATGGCTCAAAATTGAATGTAATATTAGACACAAAATGCGATGCAAAGGTGGATGCAACAAATGGTTCAACATAGGATGCAAATTTGAATTCTCAAAAGGATGCAAAATTGAATGCAAGAAATAGTGTTAAAAATTATGCTAAATTGGAATCAACAAATGATGCAAAAATAGATGCAAAATATGGTGCAAAATAGGATGCAAAAAAGGGAGACAAATAAAACGCAAAAGTGAATGAAACAAATAGTGCAAACATGGATGTGAAATTTGGCACTGAATCAGATTCAACATATGGTGCAAAGTTGGATGCAAAAACTGGTGTGAGGCTGAAAAACTGGCGTAAAAATAGATGTAAAAATAAGTACAAAATTAGAAGAAAAAATGGCATAAGACTAGATGCAAAAGCTGGCACAATCTGGATGCAAAAAAAGGCACTAAATCAGATGCAAATTATGACACAAAACTAGAGGCAAATAATGTTAAAAAACAAGAAGCAAAAAATCACGTAGCCCAAACAAGGTGAAAGCTACTTCCATACATAAAAAAATAAATTTGAATCCTCAATCACACATCAAAACCACCACTAAAACACCTTCATTGATCTCTCAATATGAACAATCCACCAACACCACTCCATCCCACCAGCACAATTGTCCTCTTGCGTATAAATTAACCTTGAAGATTTGACTGTGCTTAGGATATTGTTCTATGGCTTTTTGTTTACATGGGGAGATTGATAACATGGGGAGCATATTGGTGTGCTTTCCAATGATGTCAAAGGGGGAGAGGTTTTTTTATTTATCAAAAAATAGATGAAGAAATTCAATCAAAGGGGGATATGTTTTGGTGATTAAATAAGAGAACATTTCTATAGGAGAAGTACATCACAACAATACTATAGTAGAAGAGGAGCACATTTTATGGGGGAAACATCCAAAGGAGGAGAAGATATAGGATAAAGAAAAATAAGAAGCACACGTTGATTCTTTATGGTGACACTATTAATGATTCTATTTGATCAAGGTATTGCCATCATTGCTAAAGGGGGAGAATGTTAGAAATATGTTGTCACTAAATGAAAAGGTGATGGGGATAATGGTAGAAGCATAGAAGAATGCAAGAAGAATGAAGATAAACTCAAGGTATGTAGAAGGAAAAGGTGGAGATGGTGCATGGTATTTGGAGCCATTTCGAGCTCATAAGTTCTCTTCAAACATTGTTGGGACCCACTTAGATGGAAAGAGATCTCAAAGATTTTTCTAGTAGTATATTGACGTTTACAAATCCCCTCTTGTATCACAATTTATTTCCATTCAAAGTTTAGTACACCCAAATTCAAAGTTGTCGAGTTAACTAGGTGGAAGACACTTTGGAGCATGTTTTATTTTGGAACTTTTCTAAACATGACAAAGCCTTTTAATAGAGTGGCTAAAGGAGGATCGGGAAGATATGAAGCAAACAACATTGAGGTAGAAAGCATTTTGATTGGGTAGTGTTCGAGCCCCCCATAACAATTCGTCCCAGTGGGAGGCTTCCTTGGAAGGTTCAAAGGTGCACACATAAGGAAGCACCCAGAATGATGTAAGCCAAGGATGATGTAAGCTTGAGTGGTAGAGACAACCATAGTTGATTGGCATAGTTTTAAAGTGGAAGGTCCACACCTAATGGCTAAGGCTAGGAAATCTTTCCCAAGAGAATTTTAAGCAACGAAAAAGGTGAGGCCCGAGATGATTAAGCACCAAGCTAGTATGGTGAGGCAAAGTGCCAGTAGCGATCAATAGAAAATTGATTAGGCTAGCATGACAATCATATGATTGAATCTAGTGTTTTTATGTTTTATGATTTAATAATGAAAAGTTTTGAAAAACATAAGGCCCAAGACCCTTTCTCCCTCCTATCTAGTGGGGACGCATGGCAGCATTGTATTATTCCAAGATGATGTTAGCATAATTTTAGTACAAAAGAAATATGGCAGGAATATTTTATTCTTCAGGTAACCCAGTGGGCCAAATCCGTGTGACACGTCACTACTCTAGAGGTGCCACATGGAATTCATGACATAAGCATGATGTCATTATGGAGACCTTGTCTCGGAAGATCGATAAGGTGTGCAAATAAAGATTGTTGGACTGACTAGCCTCCAGGAAAACACAATAGGTGACAAGTATGGATCATCCTGACAATATTGTGATTGGTCTATAAGTGCGATAGTGCTACCCACTGGGATAACTCATCCCATTCACACGGCCCAAAAAGGAATTAAACAAGCACAATAGAGAGGTGTTAGTATGACTAAGCACCTAGAAGATGTGGCATTGAAATTCAACCCTATTTGTTCATTGATTGGTTCTTATGTGCAACAGGTAGACCCACGAGGACACATTAGCTTGATTCCCTGAACCTGGAAAGTTTCAAGTAAGTGCAAAGGAACTGCCAGGATGACAACGCTCTAGGACATGGTGGAAGTATAGTTGGGCAAATCTAGTAGGATGTATGGTAGAATATCAGCAACCTTGACACCAACTTCTATACAAAATATTGTAAACAAAAATCCATAGAACAATAAATGAAATAGAAAAACTCGTTTAAAGTAAAAGAGCCTATGGCTCTCAAAAGAGCATGTAGGCCAAGAAGGGAATGATGGATGCCACCAGAGATGCACAAAAAGAAGGATCGAAGTCCATGGAACCCATGCTAGAAACATGGTTCAGACTGCAAATGTAGAGGTCTTTGTTGTGATTGCCATTGTTGTTATAAGTTATGGAACTATTTAACAAATGTGGAGATCTTCATTTCCATTGTTGTCATTACAGGTTATGGACCTGTTTAACGTTTTCTTTTGTCATAGGCAAAGAGACAAATTCTATCAAAGTACTCTCTTTGTATTATATTCTCTTCCTACACTGTAGAGTGATCTAGTGATGTCATTGGGTAATTGGTATAGATGTGAAAGGTTGATATCTGAACGATGAAAAGTCAGTGCATGTGTACCATATATGTCATGCTTAGGCTAGCCTATTGCTCATTTAACCAATTGAAACATTGTTAAGTAGTGCATAGTTGTGATACGTGGTATCGTTTTAGCAAAATTTATATTTTGATTATTAATATTGTGATAAAGAGCTTTAGATCATGTGAATCCTACACAAAAAAATTTCAAATAATTGGCCAACGCGAAAATGGCTTTGACTATATATATGTCTCACATGTATGACATGTCCAAAATACAAAAAAATAGACATAGGAAATTGAAAAAACAAATAAATAAAAATTCTACTACATTGCATTAAAAAATAATTTCACGGTTGCAACAAGTTGGGAGCCGCGCTTTAGTCTCGCTGAATGAGGGAAACAACTAATCGGAAGAAAATATTAATGTGAAACTATGTGAGCCTTAAATTATAATAAAAGAGGAAATTGAAGAAATTAAATAACAATGGAATTAAAATGTAACTTCAGTGCTTTAGGAATAGGTTTGAAGAATGGAACAAGTTGGGAGCCTAGACACTTGAGCCTCATTGAGGTTAGATAAGCCACCATTGATAGGAGAGTATTCATGTAGGGCTAGGTATAAAAAAAAAATTATTAATGTGAACCTACATTTAATACACTTTTGTTATAAACTACATAATAGTTAAAGGTAAAAAATTATCCATTCTAAAATTTATTAGTCCATATTAAAGAGTATAGGAATTGATTTGTGGTTGAACGACGTTCAACCAATTGGAGTAAAAAGCTTTTCTCTTGCCCTAAAATTAATAATAATTATATATGTTTATATAATCATTAAATAATATGAATTCAAAAAGAAATCACATTCGAAGATTTTGGTCAACGCATTTCCTAACCAAACCAAGTTGATCTTTCAGAACAAATAATTTTAAGATCATTATAAAATCTTACAAAAATTTAATATAATAAAATTATATTACATCTCTCTCTCTCTCTTTCTCTCTCTTCTCTCTCTATAATATATATATATATAATATATTAATATTATTAATAATAATCCATTATAATATCAAAAAATAATTAAACTAAAATGCTTTTATTTAATATTATTTATTTTGTTGTTAATAATATTTTATTTTTAATAAGAAAATAATTATGGAAATTTAACAATTCATGTTAGATATTATATTGGAAATTACTTAGTTTATTTAGGAAAGCTTAGTTAATGTTTATGTACACTGGTGGTGGAGAAGTGTATGACCATGTCACTTTTCATAACCAACAGATGCCTATAAAGAAATAAAATCAACATCAAGTGAATCATGTTGATATAATTTGTTTAGTTGTCACCATTTTCTTTGTCAATTAGGATTGTTGGAGTTCTAATGGAGATATTATACCAAGTACTGGAGCATTATCCTTATCAACATGTTATCCATCATAACATGAATATCCAACTGATGTTGGATATTACATTGGAAATTATTCAAGTTGCTTTAAGAAAACTTGGTTAAGGTTTATGCACCCAGTGTTGGAGAACTTTTTAACCATGTCATGTTACATAACCAACACATGCCCATAAAGGAATGAAATCAAACTCATTGAACCTTCCTAGTATAATTAATACAATTATCGTCATCTTTGTTGCCAATGGGGATCATTGGAGTTCTAGTGGAAATCAATTGCCAAGTATTGGAGCCTTATCCTTACACACATGTTCCCCATCAAACTAATAACTCCACACTATCTTTCACATAAGCTATTCCCATATTTTTTTCTTGTGATAATCCCAATTCTTTCAATAAAATCTCGTTAAAGTAATCAATAGTGTTATTTATAATGCTATAATTACATAGATTTTTTATGCGAGACTTAGAACCTCACCCTTTAACTTACATTTATTCACTAGTACAAAATGACTAATTAGTTACTAAAAAAACAACTAAAATTTGCATATAAACGACCATTTTTCAGTCGGTGACCAATAGTAGCTAATTTACAGTATCTTATAACACGACCAACTTTTAGTCATTTTTAGCTTAGTCATTAATTGGTTTCCTCAATTTTACCATCTAGTAGTATATTTAGTCATAAAGTTTTCATTAGTTTAGTCATTAATTATCACAATTAATGACCAAATATATAACAGAATATATTACTATATGAATCATCAAGAAAACCAATTAATGACCAAAGAAATATTACCAAAATGTTGGTTGTGTTATAAGATACTTTAAATTTGCAAATTTTATTCATCATTTAAAACCAATTAACAACCAAAGAAATATGACTAAATTTTAGTCGTGTTATACGATGTTGTAAATTAGCTACTAATAGTCGTATATATGCAAAATTTGGTCATCATTTAATAATAAAAAAATTATCATTTGCAGTAGTCATTTATCCTTTTTTGTTGTTTTCATATTCATTATATAAACGACTGATTTAGTAGTTTCTATTCATTTAATTTAATTTCATTCATAATCATTATAAGCAACTAATTTAGTCATATATTCATTTTATTCGTGTTCATCATTAATTAATATAAACTACTAATTTAGTAGTTTTAGATTATTTTATGTGTTTATTATTAATCACCATAAATTAATTAGTATCATTTTGCGACTAAATTTTAAGAAATTCCCATACAATGTGCATGTTTATCTAATATGATAACACAAAGTTACATATGTTAATTACAAGACTAAATAATATCAAACGCAAATAAAAATAATTTCAACCATATAAATTTTATCATATAAAATATCAAGTATTACAATATGGGTTTCCAACTTATTATGGGTTGGACTACAATTTACACATGAAATATTGTTTTATTATTTCAAAATGTTATTACTGTGTTGCCAAAGCATTACAAGTGAATTAACATCCCTTTTTGCTTCCTTTTTTGCTTCTAGAGCCCATTTCTGGTATTATTTGTGTCCATTTATCAAATATGGTGAAAACATTGATGCAAAGTTTCTACTAAGTTTTGCACCAAGTCTTACACTAAATTTAGCACCAGGTATTATAATAGGTTTTTCAATAGATTTTACACAAGGTTTTATGCCAAGTTTTATGCCATCCTTTGCACCAAGGCACCTAATTTTATTTCACCAACTTTTGCATCCTCTATTGCATCCACTTTTTTCACCTACACTTGCATCAACTTTTTCATCATCTCTTGCATCCTCTTTTACTTCATTTTTTAGATCATCTTTTGCATCCATTTTTGCATCATTTTTTGCATCCCCTTTGCGCCAAATTCTGAATAGAGGTTTGTGTCTAGTTTTGCATCTAATTTTGTTGCATCCACTTTTAAATATCATTTTCATCCATATTTACATCCCCTTTTTGATCTGTTATTGTGTCCACTATTGCATCCAATTTTCTTCTGCCATAATTTGCACCTAGTTTGGCACCTTCCTTTGCACCCTATTTTTCTTCAAAATTTTCATCCACGATTGCATCCTCATATAAATATAGAATTTCATCATCTTTTACATATATTTTTTTATCCCTTTTTGTATCCGCTTTTGTGTCAAGATTTGCATCAGTTTTTGTGTCTCATTTTGCATCTAGTTTTGCATCGAATTTTGTTGCATCAACTTTTGCATCCCATTTTGCATCCATTGTTGCACCCAAGTATACACCCACTTTTTCATTGCTTTTTGTATATAATTTTTCATCTTTATTTAATTTTTTTTTTCATCTATCATTACATCCACTTTTGGTGTGACACAATTTGTGTCATGTTTTGTACTTACTGTTGTACCCATGTTTGCTTCCAATTTTGCATCCATCTTTGCATCCTCTTTTGCATAAAATATTGCATATATTTTTCAATCAACTTTTGTGTTGGGTTTTGCGCTCATTTTGTATCTTCTTTTGCATCTACTTCCATTTCATCCATATTTTTCATCCAATTTTGTTTCTCCTGTTGCACCCATATTTGCATCCACTTTTACATCCCTTATTGCATCTTGTCTTGCATCTAAGTTTGCATATTTTTATTATCTATTATTACATCCACTTCCTCATCCACTTTTGTTGTGCCATAATTTGTGCCATATCTTGTTCCTATAATCGCAACCCACATTTTCTTCCACTTGTGCATCCATATTTGCATCCTCTTTTGTGTCCAAGTTTGCATCAAATATTCTTTATGTTTTTTGCATCTACTTTTACATCCACTTTTTATGCGTCCAATTTTGAATCTAATTTTTTGTCCACTATTGCACGCATGTTTGGTCCATGTTTACATCCATTTTTCATCCAAGTTTGCCTCCTTTTTTCATTCAAGTTTTTGACTTTTTTTACGTTCGTTGTTGTATCCATATTTGTTTCACCACAATTCATGCTAAGTTTTATGCCTACTATTGCACCCATATTTTCTTCCACTTTTTCATCCATGCTTACATCCTATTTTGTGTCCAAGTTTGCATCAACTATTTCATCTACTTTTTCATCCACTTTTATGTTAATTTTTTTGTCTTGTTTTTCATCTATTTATGTTGTATTCACTCTTCATCCAATTTTACACCTATTGTTTCCCCCATTTTTTTGTTCACTTTTGCATCCCCTTTCCAACACTCATATTTTTTGCATTGATGATATTTCTTATGACATTGACAATTATGAAAAACTAATGACAATCTCATTAATTATGATAATGATGATGATAATGAAGATGATGACGATGACATGAATTGTGATTATTATGATAATGAAAATGATGATAAAGACAATGGGGGTTACAATGACAATGATGATGATGACGATGCTAATGACCTTGGCCAATATTCCTAATTTTTAAATGTTCTCATGGTCATAATATTAATCATTATCTTTGACGTTGTCTTCCAAGTCATCATCATCTGATCATCATTATCATTATTTTCATCTTGGTCATCGTCAACAACAATAATGGCATGAATGATGATTATGATGTTCATGATGAAGATGACAACAATTATGATAGAAATTACATTAATTATGTTGATGGGGATGATGAAAATTATAATGATAGTGATGATGATGATCATCAATCATCTCGAAAAGGTAAAGTTGTCATTTCTCTTGCATATATCATGTGTCCTAACAACCCTTTTCAATCACTCGTAACATTTTTTCGATTGATGATATTTCTTACGACACCTACAATTAGGAACAATTGACAAAAATTTCCATAATGATGATGATGATGACATGAATGGTGATTATGAAAATAATGCAATGATCAAAATAATGATTACGATTATGGTGGTTATGACGACGATAATGAAGATGATGACACTCCCTCTAAACTAGGGAGGTACTAATAATGAGACAAAAAATTACTCTCAAGTTGAAATATCCATATAAGAAGTGATTTGGAATGATAAGAATCAACGATGATTTACATCATCATAGCCAACATTGTCAAAGTAGCAAGGCCTTGACTAACAAGTCCTATCTCTCCATTAGATCAGAGAACAATGTTTGGATGCATAAATTTGGACACCACTACCTCTCTAGGCACTTACTCCACCAGGATGATCACTATGTATGTCCTCACATGATCATTTCCTAATCCATTATCATAATATTTGACACTAGAAAATGTCGATCCTCTTAACTATTCTTATCTTGGATTAATGTACTTGACTTATGGCGGTTTGTCCCAGTCAAAGTACAAATTCTCAAAGAATATTGGTCCCAGATGTTTATCCAATCCACCATTCTCCCTACTGGTGTCTTTAGTAGGCTTACGACTATTATTCTTGGCCATAGTACATCACACATGGATAATATGGTGTCCAGCCTCACTCTCTCTCAACCAGGGAGGATACATTGACAAGCATAAGATTTTCTCAAGAATACCCATCATTTTCATAGAGAATAACATAATTAATTTGTTTTCATTAAAAATACAGTGATTTGTGGAAAAATATTTCCTCTTTTATCATTTTTTATAAGAGAGAATAAAAAAGTGAAAGCCAAAATCATTAAAGATACACTATAATGATTGATCTAAGTCTAAACTCTAAGGTTGAAGTGAAAATTCATGTAAATGTTATATTTATGTGTTGTTCCAAACTTATGAAAATCTTATTCCTTAAGTCCTATATATAAGAAAAAACAAAATAAAGAAAAATAAGGCTCATTGAATGCTAACTCATGTATTCACTCCCTCTTTGGAAAACATATGAATATATATAGTCCTATTCACACTTGATCACATGTTTGTGATGGTTAAACCATGAAATCCTCTTTTCCCCTTGAATTTTCACTTCATCATTTAAGAATATAATTGAAGACCTAGGGAATTTTTGTTTCCCAAGGGTTTCATATCTACTCTTGGTTTACTTATGTCACACTATGGTCAATTTATGTGAGAGTGAAATAATTAAGTTTGTGGATTTATTAGGACAATGTATTAAGTTAGTCACCACACACACATGTATTACATCTCATTGATCCACATGTGTGGGTTGGAGACTCATTGCTTGAGAACTTTAATGGAGACTACTTTCGGGCTTTGATGGTATAGCTTACAAAATCTCTTGCTAAACATTGTGATTCATCCTTTCTTTTCCTTGAGACACTTTATAATATTGAAGTCATTCCCAATAATCCATGGATATGGGGAGTATAAATTACTTGTCCTGGAAATAAAATTGAGAAATAGAGGTTTTCCATTTGCGATAATGGAGGCATAGACATTGGATACATAGTAGTGGTCCACGATGTGAATTAACTAAAATTGTATTGTCATAATGCAAAAAGAGGTAAACATATTCCTGATCAGTCTAAATAATAACCATTGCAACCAAGTATCTCTAAGCATCAATCACTACTAATTGGAAATTCCTCCCCCATTTTATAATTATATGAGGTAGAAAGTCACTTAATATTTTCACTTCTTATATCAACATTATTGATGGGTTCTTTGCATACCATTTTTATTTCAGGAGCCTTTGTTTTCCTTTAATATTGTGGCTCCTCATGTTCCATGAGACTATTTTCATGGAGAATTTACATTGAAAGGAATTATAACGTGACTAAAAAAAAACAAGTTTCAAGACTTAAGTGCTTGGACAATGACACTTCATGACTCCTATATTTCCTTAACCTAGGACTAAATGGTGGACTTGATGGCCTTAAGGGGAATTGACCAATGCAAATCTAAAAAAGAGGTGACTTTTGACTTTATCGCATACAAGTTAATATATTAAAACAAATATCCATAGCAATTCCATCAATCAATGGATCATTAAAAATATTATCCAAAACAATTTCATCAAGTAATGAATCATTACATTATAAAATACAATCTATAAAAGTTTTGGGAACTTTTTTCTAAACCATGCTCAAAACCAACATATTTAATATTAATGTTTAACAATAATATGGACAATAACACATTTTGATAAATTAAATAACATGTTATAAAGCCTAATAAATGTCATTAACAAAAAATTGAAAAGCATGCAACTAATGGGAGTGAGCACTGAAGGCCACCATAAGACAATTAATCTATTAAGACCAAGATTTAATGGGGACAAGATCACAAAGGACAAAGGCAAACCTATTTTAACTTATTGTTTTTATTAGGTTTGCAAGTTGAACATTTCCAGAATATAATTGAGGAGTAGAAATTAATTTTATTGCATTAGAAAACACAAGCATATTCTAATAGCTTAGCAAAAGGAAGAGATGTATAATACCCATCTCAACGACACAAACACATGGCCATTAAGTTAACTTTTTTTTATATATAATTTTAAATTCTAATTAAATAAAAAAATTTAGTATGAATGGAATGTTTAAATAACATTTTTATAAAAAACTAAATATATATTTGTATAAAAAAAATCAAAAACTAAATTATATATTTTTTAGAAACAAATAAAAATACTAAAAAACTTTAAATAAATATTTAAAAAAAAAAAAAAACCACTTAAACATAAGCAATTTTTTTTTTAATTTAAAATAATTTTTAGAATTTTCTTAAACACTCCCCTCCATTCTAAGGAGAAAAAATAATAATAGACATATGTACGAACCAAAAATCTTCATTTCCCTTGTAAGTGTTTCCCACCGTTCATTCCACTCGCTCGAGTTATTTCATCAAATAGAGATAAGTTTTATTTCACACACTTCTGGCAAAGCCTATTGAGCCTCACCTATGATATATCTATTTCTTGATGGAGTCCTTGATATATTGATCAAGTTGTGATCCCTTCGAGATTAATTAGAGCAAAGAAAACATGAGTACTCTTAATTCCAAGTTCAATTCCTCTGATTGTGGACACGAGGTAAAGGAGGGGTTGCTATCGTGATCATAACTCCAAGTTCATTGTCTCTAATGGTGGATGAGGCAAGAGAGGGGGTTGCAGTTATGGTCGTGGTCATGGAGTTTTCTCTTTTACATTATATTTATGAATTTCAAAGCAATTTGACTGGAATCATTGTCATCACTAGGTATAATGTATTAAGTGTGATAATGGATAAAATGAAGTAATTATTTGTGAGAATTTGATCTTGAACGAACATTGCGATCCATTTTATCATAGAGGAAAGTACATGCATTAAAAACAACTCAATATTTCATGTGACATTCATATTGGATGCAACATATTTTTCATTAAAAACAATTTACTTTTTTTCAGGTGGCATTCTTTTTTTGTTAAAATTTCTTATATTTCTAATCTTAATTATAGTTGTAATTTGAAATAAACCTTCCAATAACTCTTAATTTACCAATTGTGCATGGACATCATAAGAAACATTCAAAATATAATATGACGAACAAATGCGTACCTACTTCATGTGCATCAAAAAATGCTTCTACTACTTAATGTGAATTACAAGTGTAATCTTAGTTGGATCTCCAATATATCTTAAACCATACTTTCATTTTATTTTTTAGTACTATTAAATGTTTTTATGTCCTACCTCATTTTATGGTTAGCATTGTAATAAAAATATGCATTGTGTTATAGAATTAGTACTAACATGTAATATTGATTTTTTTTTCCAGAACGCTACAAGTAATAACCACGAAGATGATGATACAAACCATGTTTATATTACACCATATATTAGAGACGATGATGATTAGGATGGTGATGCCATTGGTGATGATTATTTGGACGATATTATCAGGATGGTCAAGATGATGATCATGGAAATGATCATGAGAATGATCTTGACTATGATTTTCGCGATGCTAGCTATCCGTGCATTATTTTTTATATTTAGTTGGGATGTCTTAATATGGTAATCATACATTTGAATTTTATTTGATTTGAATAATGATGATTATAATATTGATATTATCTTATTACCTTATGAATATGTTGAAATATGTTTACATTTTTTTTTGAATAATTATTGTGTATGATGAGATTCCTATTTTTTTTTATGGATGTCGTGAATTTACCTTAGAATAATGATACCTATGAAACATTTTTATTTTGTAATCATACATTAACTTTTAGTTCATTTGATTAAATATGATGATGTTACTATCTTTTGATGGATATTGTGAAATTACCTTAGAATAATGGTGTTCAAGAAAGATTTTAATATGATAATCACACATTTGAATCTTAGTTGTTTTGATTAAACATGATGAGGATATTATTAGTTTATCTTGTTACTTTATATATGTGTTGAAAACTGTCAATGTTTTTTTATGGAGAGTCATTATTTGTGATGCTATTACTATTTTTGGATGTAATGTTGTCAATTTACCTCGGAATAATGATACCTGTGATAAGTGTTGATTTAATAGCCAGATATGTATATTGAAAATTTCCAATGATTTTTGATGGAGAATTGTTATATATGAGGATACCACTATTGTTTTTTTATGAATTTTGTCAATTACCCTTAAATTTGTTTACAAATATTAAGTTATCAACTTGAATTGTGATATATTCTTAAATGTGTTATACATGAAAATAACTCCTCATCATCTTGGAGGAGAATACTATGTTGTTGGATGAAATTCCCCTTTCTCCTAGACTATATAGAATTATAATACAAGTTATGTACCATGAGGACCACATTATTCTAGTCTATAATAGGTTCTCCCCTTCATCTAACTTTTGTTACCAAAATTCTCACCCATTTATGAGGAAAAAAGCTCCAGTTAACTAGAATTTTACACTCTTGTTCACTTCGGAAACTCATATGGTGGAATGTAATCTCTTTATCCTCATCTTTAGCTTTTTCCTAAATAATAAAATCATACAAAAGGGGGAAAGAGCCATAAAGCATGGGGAAACTTTTTCCTAAACACAAAAGCATCTAAAAAGTGGAAAAGGCCGTTTTTATATGAGGAAACATTACTCACCCAAAATCTTTTTCCCAAATTGAACAAATGAGGAATTTGGGAAATATTCATAGCCTTCACTTTCCTATATATTGGAGGCTTGGTCATTGAGAAAAGGAAGGGAATTGTGGTATCTTCACATTGCTGAGATCTATCTTGAGAGGGAGATTTTTGGAGCTAGGAGTTGGGGGAGGTGCTACTGCAATTGCAACTGATGGTTGTAAATTTCCTCCAACTCCTTTATTAATATAGATCGGCTGTTCTTCCTTCCATATGATGCTATTCATTCTTTACTTATTTTATTTAACTAATGAATGTATGGGATTTTGGTTTATATTGATTTATTCAATAATATTTCTATGTTTCAGATAGTTTTGATTATCAAGATATTATGATGTGAAGGTTGCTTTGTTCTCTCTCTTATGTGTAGGTTCAAGTTTTGAAGCTAGTTAGGAGCACTTCCCAGCTACACTAAAAACTCCAACAAGACATTCATACGAGGACTCATAGGAATTCCTTCTCTTTTTCTTAATATATACTCTACATCTTGATCTACTAAGAATCACGAGCCTTAGAACAACATTTCTCTTAATCGGTCCATTCTCGGTTTCCAAGACAAACTGAGAGTGTTTTATGTTCATCTAACAGTGCATCAAATCCTACAGCAAATGATATTTAGAAACAATAATATACTTCACTATGTAATTGAAACTAGTAAAATGAACCCATAAAGGGGGTCATAAATTGAGATAAAAGTAAAACTATAAACAAGAAGCCAAAAGTGGATGTAACCATGGATGCAAAATTGGGAGTAGAATTGGATGCTAAACTAGCCATCAAAACAAGATGCAAACAATGGCATGAAAAGGGTTTAAAGTAGAATTAAAAAGGGTGCAACACTAGACACAAATAAGGAAAAAAATAGGGAATATAAAAGGATACCAAATTGGACGGAAACAAGGATGCAAAAATGGACACCAAAATGAGGATCCAAAGAATGGTGTAAAATTAGGATGCAAAATTGGGTGCAAAAAGGATGTAAGAAAATATACAAAACATGAGGCAAAATGGGAATAAAAAAGGGTGAAACCAAGGATGCCAAAATTTACGCAAAACTATATGAAAATTCAAACTAAAATCTAGGTGCAAAATGAGATGAAAATGTAGACACAATGTGGTAGAAAAAGGGATGCAAATTTGGATGCCAAATAGGATGCAAAATTAGGTACCAAAAAGGGTGAAAAATTGGACATAAAAAGTTGGTGCAAACTTTGACAAAAAAGTAGAAAAAATGGTGCAAAAATGGGCATAAAAATGGCTCAAATTTGGATAAAAATTGAGAGGCAACATTGGATGCAAAATGAGGTGCAACAAATGATTCAAAACCTAGTACAAAAACAAATGCAAAAGTAGAAGAAAAAAATGGCTCAAAATTGAATGTAATATTAGACACAAAATGGGATGCAAAGGTGGATGCAACAAATGGTTCAACATAGGATGCAAATTTAAATGCTCAAAAGGATGCAAAATTCAATGCAAGAAATAGTGTTAAAAATTATGCTAAATTGGAATCAACAAATGATGCAAAAATAGATGCAAAATATGGTGCAAAATAGGATGCAAAAAAGGGAGACAAATAAAACGCAAAAGTGAATGAAACAAATGATGCAAACTTGGATGCGAAATTTGGCACTGAATCAGATTCAACATATGGTGTAAAGTTGGATGCAAAAACTAGTGTGAGGCAGATATGAAAAGATGGAAAAAAATAACATGTCTGAAAATAAGAATAGTAGAAGAAAACAGTTTGAGATTCATCACAGTGAAAGCTATTTGTATTTTACTACAACCTTATTATTCACATTTTCTATCATTCAACATTATTACATTTTCACTTTGCATTCAAATTTTTATTTCATCAGTTTTCATCATTCAAGTTATTACTAGTTTCTATCATCTCAACAAACTAAGGTAACTGAGAAAGTTTAAAATTAAAATCACCATATTAATCTTAGACATATGTAGCATATTTAAAATGATTATATTAATTAGGTGTTCAACAAATTTTTTGTGGTCAAACACAACTCAAACCAACCTAGTTCCATCTTAACCTGGATCTATCAAGTGCCAAGAGAGATCAAATCTCTCGAAACACAAAACTTTCTTCAAATTTTACTCTAAAAAATGAAATTTATGCCTCTATATATTTAATCTCTCAATATTCAATAAATTTAAAATTAAAATAAGTACTTTTTATGCCATCAAATTTAAAATTAACAAATCTAACTTACTAAATACTAAAATTGAATGTTAAAATTAAATATAATCTTATGGTTAATTATTATAAAATTATTATATTATTTTTTAATTAAATTAATTCATTTATATATTATAATAAATTTTTTTATTAGTCAGTTAGTTTATGAAGTCAATATAATAAAAATAGCTCAATTTCCATACTTGAGGCATGGTATAATATTTAGATATGAAGTAAAGCTTCCACCTAGACTATTATATCTCAATTTCCGTACTTGAGGCATGGTGTAATATTTAGATATGAGCAAAGCTTCCACCGAGACAATCAATAGAGTATTATTTAAATTTATATGTTTAGGTTGTATTATCAATTATATAAATTTATATGTTAGTATTATTTTCTTTTTAATTTTTTTATGTGTAGCCTAATTGGAAATTAGGTATAGGTGTTTAGTTAAATCTATCTATGTTTGTACAGATAAATACTGGAAATTTGAACATTTAAATTCAAGATTTCATTATCATAATGATTTGTAATTAAATAATGATTTTTAATTAAATTGTCTCGTAAACTAATTTACATATTTAAAATAATATTAAAATAATTATTATTATATTTACATATTTTTAATTATTGTTAAAACAGTATTATTTTAATAATGATATTTTCTTAGTTTTTTTTAAATATAATTATTATATAACACTATGATATTCTTAGTTTTTTTAATATAATATTATTATTATAACATTAATTGTTATTAATAGAAGGATATTTTGCATCACTTTACTAACGGTTAGGGGTGGGATCCACAAGGCACATAATTGTATAATGATATAGTTATTGTGTAATATGATATGCTTAAGTAGATAGATGTAATATGAATAATGATTAAGTAGATAGATTTTATGAAATGATAGAGTGGTAATTTTTTTTAAATTGGGGGGTTTTTTTTGAATTTTAAATATATATATATATATATATATATATATATATATATATTAAACATAATTTAACATCAAGTGATTTTATTATAATAATTTATGATATATCTTTTTCGATAAAGGTAATAATATATATTATATATTATATATATAATATATATTTAAATGGATGTTATAATATGTTATTTTTAAGATACATTGGAATATTAGCATTTTTTTCATAAATATAAAAGGGAAACGGTGAATAAGTGGATTGTTAAGGCACTCCTTGTGATAGGTTAATGGTTCAAATCTCTATGGGTGTTTACCAATCCAAAAAAAGAAAAGAAAGAATATTAATAAAAGTTGTTTAAACAAACAGTTTTTTGGCTTTAAAAATTATGGAAATTCTGGGGAGATTTTGATAAAATTCTATAGGGATTTTTGTAAATCTAAGTTACAATGGTGAAACTTCAAGATTTTGGGTTCCTCGAAGGTTTTTGATGGTGTTGAATCCATTTCCACCATCAAAAACATGATTCAAACATTGCCGCAACAATATTTTTTGAATTTTTTTACCCAGATTCTGATCACTATTAATTATCTAATCAATTCCTCTCCCTCGTTATCCTTCTTTTTAATAAACTTATTAAAATTACATACTATTAAAATATTTTAAATTCTAAATTATACCATCCAAAATCCCTTTCTTCCCAAAATAAAAACACATTCTTACCAAAGAGGAGGAGAAAAAAAAAATTTATTTAAAAAAAACTAATAAATATATAATGAAAAATTAATATATAATTATAAATTGTATATTAATCATTCTATTGAGTTATTAATAAATCTATTATAACCACATCCGATTAAAATGTTTTAAAATAATACATAATGTTATGAATTGCATTTTAATCCATTATATTTGAATGTTAATACATTATAGCCCTATTCTATTAAAACATGTGAAATTCATATTATACAATATAAAAATTTCCATTTCCTCATAAAATATGAACTTTCTTAATTTTATAATAAAAATTTATTTTAAATTCTTTATATTTTAATTATTAATAAATCTATTATAACCACATCCGATTAAAATAATTACATTTGACTTAATTAAAAAATAACAATGAATCAAATACTATAGTTTTACCTTTCCATACAAACAATAATACTATGGTCTTATCTTTCAATATAAATTATAAGACAAACTATCTATATCATAAATGGTAAAATCTAGCAATATGCCAATTATAAGACAAACTATCTATATCATAAATGGTAAAATCTAGCAATATGCTTGGTAGGGGTTCAAAATGAAAGTCTGATGCTGGCCTCCCTATTCTTCTCTAACAAGTACCAAGCTTACGATGTTCCAAAGGTGGCATTAGGTATCTTTAATACCTGATCTTCTTTTTCATTAAACTATTTATATTATAAGAATGAGATATATTTGTTACTTTGTACGATGTTTTAATTCTAAATAAGATAGTGATTTAAAATTTATCCAGAAAATTTCAAA